>PVJA010037041.1:0-20667 GCA_004027025.1 Myocastor coypus
TGCTGGTCCTTGGGTGTGGATGCCGCCTTCCCAGATTCACTTTCCAGGGATCACCCAACCAACAGCACATTGGCTCCTAGTTTTTAAAGCATTTTGTACCATGCTTTTATACATGTAGGATATGATGGAGCTGTTTACAGATTATATAATAACTAATAATACATCTGCAAAGTACCTCTGTAGTAAAATATGAAAAAGCTTAAAAAAAAATTTTGGAAAAACATTATTGGAATTATCATGGCATGTTGAATAGAAATCAAAAGAGGAAACATTTGTCATGGTGCAAAACTAAACAGGGTTACACAGGTTAAGTGGCAATTATGTGCATGCTTAAAGAGTTCTGCTTCAAGTTTGGTTTGTTCACACTCTGTTTTTGAAATGCCTTTAAAGTGAGAATCAATCAAGATGTACAAATGTCCTATTTTATTATCAGCCCTGGATTGTTATACTCATTATTATCAAATATTTGAATGCTTTTAAGGACATGAGGTAAGGACAAGTATACTTTGCCCCATACATGTGACAGGCAGTGCACATACAAAATTCAAATTCCACTAGAGTGTATACCTGGACTGAGCACAAGATGGCAGAGTGGTAAGCAGCAGAGAAAGAGCCTCTCCGAGCATCACCATGCAGACACTGGAATATAGCAATGGAGGAAGATAAGGAGGAGAGAAGTGGGTCCTCTTGACCCAGGAAAGACCTGAAGTGTAAATCGAAGCCCACAGAGAGAGTGGAGAAAAACTTGAATGAAGAAGAAAGATGTGGCTGGCAGTGCCTTCTCCCTAAGATGAATCTCTCTAGGAACATTCCAAACCTAAAGACTTATAGTGACTACTGGCAACCCAACAGGCTCCATAGAGAGACTCAGCAGTGGAAGGGAACAATGCTAAGGGCTCAGCTGTCCTTGCAAGCCAAAGACTGGTCAGGAGTTAACTTGGAGAGGTGCTCGCCAAGATCAGAAATCAAGAGCAGTTGCTGGCTCCATCTAGTGGCTCCCAGCTGGGCTCAGGCCCATAGAAGGTATACTGATGGATGCAGGGTGAACAAGGGAGGTCTTGGTCAGGAGGTATAGGCTTACTGAGCTGATCCACCCACCAGTCCACCAAAACACTACTGCTAGCTTCCTGGGATAAATCAGCATGGATCCACACTATGTCTACTAGTAACATCAGAGACAAACCTGGAATTGGAAGAGTCTCTCTCTTTCTCTCTCCCCCCTCCCTCCCTCCCTTTCTCCCTCCTTCCCTCTTTTGTCCTCTTCCTCCCCCTCTCTTCCAGTCTCTCCCCCTTTTTCCCTCCTCCCTCCCTCTCCTTTCTTGTTTTGTTGTGGTGGTGGTAGTGGTGGTGTTTTGTTTTCTTCATTTTTGATTTTTTTTAATAAGTGAATATGAAGTGGTTTCTAGCCTCTTCGTGGTGCTGTTCTGTTTGTCTTTTAATTTCTTGTCTCTTTCCCTCCAGTGTTCTGTATCAGTTTCCGAAAACTAGCATGATCCCCCTTTATCCTCCAGCCTTACTTCTAATGTCTTCCTTTTCTTCTACTACTCTATATTTTCCATAACCCATTTTAAATTTTAAACCCTGAGGGCAAAACTTACATAATAAGGATGTGTTAAAAAACACAGAATTTTCTGGTTTTTTAATTTTATTTTTAATGTATTTTTAGGACAGGGTTTACATGGTCTACAGGATCTCACTATGTAGAATGGACTGATAGTGATCCTCCTGTTTTTAGTCTTACAAGAATTGGGATTACAGGTGTGCACCATCACAACCCATCTCAGCTGCCATCTCAGCTTGCCCTGTGGGTGGGACCAGCATGACAGGCCAGTGATGGAATCCTGGCTGCTATGCTCTGCTGAAGCAGGTGCTTTAATCTGTTGAGCAATCAGGGTGGCCCTTTCCTTTTGGTTGACTCAGGCTACCTAAAGGCTAGGCCTGGTGCAGCATGTGAAGCTGGGGACCTAACCATGGGTCCCTGTGCCTGACTGCATTTGCCCAAGCAGGTACTTTAAACAACTGAGCTAACCCGGAAGATCCCTGGTTTTAGATTTTATTATATAGCTACAACTTTCAGTTTGTCATCTTCTAGTCTGTATATGATGCTCTTGTCAATGCTGATTGTACCACTATAGGCAAAAGTGGCATAGTTGTTCAAAACAGCTGTTCTTTCTGGCATTTTGACTGAGATTCACTGAGCGTCACAGAAATCCTGTGGCACCAGCCCAAGAATGGTAGGCTTGAGCCAAACAGGAAGCAATTTCTTATCCCCAACAAATTGAAGGTATAGGATCTTGGAACAGACTCAAAGCCCCCAAACTTTCAAAACTACTTATACCTGGAAGATATTGTGGAGAGGTAGTCATTTCCTAAGAGTTCTAAATACTAGCATTAAAGCAAGCTACCATAGGCAATTTAGAAGCATTACCCCAGGGATTAAAACAGAAAGAAAGAAAGAAAGAAAGAAAGAAAGAAAGAAAGAAAGAAAGAAAGAAAGAAAGAAAGAAAGAAAGAAAGAAATTTTAAACTTAAGATACCCCAGACATTGAGTTTACTAAAGGCAAACACAAGGGGCAATGAGGTGGGACAATCCAAAAGCAACCTACATGTCCTCTTTGAAGTGGTTAACAACAAAGCAACTGAATGAGGCTTTAGGAAAAAAAAAAAAAAAATGAACCAGAAATAATTTTTCAGGTAACTGCAGAGATGGTCTCCACAATGACTCTGTTCTTTGGTACAAAAGTCAAGTGCTCAATGCAAGGTAATTAAGTGTGCTATATGCAAATGGTTGGTGTACTGCCTAAAGGAAGAACTAGGAGATTTACAAATATATATATAAGTTTATATATACCATTTCCCAAATATGAAGGAAGATGTATATATGTGTATGTTGTACATATACACTGTTATAACTATAAACTAACAAGCAATTAGGTAACTTAGCTCGTCTTAATAAACTAGAATTTTTTTTCTGGAATAAGCAAAAAATATTAAAAATATTGGTATTTCACAATTTACAGGTAGCAGAAAGTAATATCTATGAGATTATTTTCTAATTCAAACTCTTTTTTTTTTTTTTTGTCTTTTTGAGACAGGGTCTCACTATGCAGTTCAGGCTGGCCTTGAGCTCACTTCTGTAGTCCCGGTTAGTCTCAAACTAGCACTGATCCTCCTGCCTCAGCCTCCCAAGTGCTGGGATTACATCTAACTCAAACTCTTAAGGAGGCTAGGCATTATTCTGGACTTTAGAAACACAGACTAAAAACCTTTCAATACAAACACAGTAGAAAAGAATAGGCAGAGAACAATTCTACCTATGTTAAAGAATTTTTTCCATGTAATTATTTTAAAATTACTTTTATGATATATGATAAATTTTTATTTAGGACTACTTTCTAAATGGATCACCTCTGAAGACAACTATTGTGTATTAATTTAACTTGGTTATGTTTTCATTATTTAGCATTATAAAACCAGTATCATGAAATAAGAACTATTTAAGTACAATCTCAAAGCAGCAATTTTTAAAAAATATTTCTTTGTGCAGCTAAATGAGCAGTTTGAGGAGAACAGTAATAAGAGTCAAGCAGTCTGTGGAATCAGAGATATTAGTACCACATAGACCTGCACCTCTTCTCAGTTCCCTCTGTCACTGAGCCCTCGCCTCTCTCCTCCCAGAAAGCCAGAGCTACTCTTACTGACAATGTGATCACTACCATCTGCGGCACCACAGGAAACTGGGAAGCTTGGTGGGGCACACTGGGCCTGGCAAGCGAGGGACATACAGCCCATTAGAGCTCAAGTGGGCAAAAAAACCCAAACATGGAATTGGCTGGACAGACTTCACCACAGTTGGCATCAGCATCTTGCTACCTCTGGCCCTTTTCTTTACCAAACATGGAATGGTCTATTGTAAAATTTAATTACTTTCAACAGGCATCTAGCACAAGACTTACATATCTTAGCTCTGTGTGATCAGTAATGCACAGTTCTCTGAAACAACAATTTAACAGTAAAGAGTAACACTCTTACTTACATCTGTGTTTAACCTGCAGTGATACAAACCATATATATTAGTATATACTACATTCCACTCTAAAAGACCAGAGTAGAAGAAGGAAAGGAGGGAAAAGAATGAAAGAAGGAAAAAAAGGGCTGCTACATTTCTGACCTGAATGTTGATGCCTATTAATAAAAAAGAAAGATCTTTATACTCCTTAAAAGGTCAGTTTCTTTTCTGTTTAACTTAATGAAAAAATAACAATTTATAGGTAAAACATGTTGAAGTGACAATAAATTTTTATTTTTCCAGTTTTGAATTGAGGTTACATGTTTCACAGAGTATTAAGCCTCCTTTTATTTCCTTACAAACTTCCCCAAAGCTTTTTTAAACAGAGCTGTCAGTTCTGTTTGTTCTAGTCTCTGATTTACAAAGAGTTCATAGATGAGAGCAAGTACCAAGTAGGAAAGTTACCGCAGCATTTCCATTACAAATCTGCTTTTGAATCTACTCTTCTTCTCACAGCAGTAGCTTCTGCTCTCCCCAGCCCTGGAGGAGGAGTGTAAGTTCAATGGGAAGGGAAGGTTTTCATTTCTGGCCCAATTATAAGATTGACTCTCTAAACCCAGTAGAGATGGTGGATTCTCAATCCAGAGACAAGACCATTGCTCTACAGCTGCAAGCAGTGAGAGATTCAAGGCTGGGTTCTCTGTTCCCTCAGCCATCTGGGGAGAACACTGCCAAAACCTTCACACCACTGCCAGAGGACAGCTTGGTGTCCATCTCTTACTATTCCCATCATTGCCCTCAGTCAGTCTTCAGCACACTTCTGACATAGTTCTTTGAGGGGTCTACAAAGATCTACCCATAGCCTTTTCTTAGTCATTACCTTCCACCAGTCTTCCGCACAATGAGTTGCTTCTTTCTCTTTGGGATTGTCTCCTTGTTCTCTGCCGGCCTCTCCAGCCATGCCTCCTTCCTCCCTTAGCTTTTCTGTCTCCTATGACTGATCCCCATGTGTAATCCTTTCTAGGAACCTATGCTCAACCCAGTGTTTTTCTCTTATGTCAGCTTTTCAGCACGGTGGCCATTCTCAGAGCTACAACTATTGACTACACGCAAGCCACGCTCAAACATCTTGCTTCTTCACCTCACTCCTTCAAAGCTCCTAAACTTGCTTTGTAAAAGTCTAAAGAACCTCAAGCCAACTTATTCCAATTTGTGGTCTCTTTTGATTTTCCCATTTCTGTTACATGCTTTCCATCTCTATCCTTCAAGCCCACGCCACCAGCTATAAATATCTACCTCCTGGATTATTTTGCTCCACACAGCAACCATCACAGTACAGTTCTCTTTGTTCATGTCTAAACTTGCTATCACCCGTGTGGGTACCAATAGCCTGACCTAAGTACAAATTACTAGAGATTTTCTCCAGTATCATTAGTACAGGAGTCCTTTCTTCTCATTACTATTATACAGTGTAACTGTGACACTCCACACATTTCTGATGCATAACAAAATGAAATCCAGAAACTAAATGCTAATGAATGTACATGTGTATAGTACATTTAGCAAAGGTATCCTCTTTCCTTAATGGCTTTTGTTTTGCTTTATCAACAGAAGACAGAGGTGAAATACAATTCATTTAAAAAATGTCATTAAATCAATCCCACACTGTGACTCATTTACCTGTTTGGCTAGCTAGGGTACACTAAAATAAATATCAAAGTTAATAAGCTATTATTAGTATAAAGCCTGAAAATATGACTTTAAAAAAAACTCCCACCTGTGAAATGTACAATCTTTAAAGTAAAGACATCATGGTGGCCTTTTAAATTAAAGCCATCAATGACTCTATGCCCTCGTGATGATAATAGGAAAAGTCCAGAGCTCAAGAATATTATCTCATTAGGATGTTCACTTCTCTGTAGATTTAGATAGATGATATGTAGCAGCACTTTTTCAATGGAAACCAAGATTTTTTTTGTGTGTGTACACACACACACATATTTGTGGGGAAAAAGGGGTAAAGAACCTAAAGGTTAGCACTGGCCATCAGTAATACAGAGAAGTCTAAGGCCAGCTATGTAGGATGAAAAGTAACTGCATGTACTTGGCTATTCTGGGTCTTAAAAGAGAAAAGCTCTCATTGACTTCACTCAAGTGGCTAACAAAATTGTAACTTTTTATACTGAATTTAGTAAAGAATGTAGTGATAAAAATCTTTTTTTATTTTTATTTTTTTGGTTTTTTTTGGTCTTTTTGAGACAGGGCCTTGCAATGCAGTTGAGGCTGGCCTTGAGCTCACCTTTATAGCCCAGGCTAGTCTCAAACTCTCATTGATCCTCCTGCCTCGTCCTCCCAAGGACTGGGATTACAGGCATGTACCACCACATCTGGCTAAAAAACACCTAATTTCCTGAACAAAAAATCCTTAAGTAAATGTATGGACATCTGTAACTTATCCATTATCTCAGGAAGAGTAGAAAAATGAAGTGTGGCCTCAAGTAGAATTTTTGAAACAAGGCTAACCTTCTATTCTTCTCTGTGGAACAGAAGCCATAAAACATTCTCATGCTCAGATTTCCTATCAAAGCTCCCTGAAAGCTGAATCCAACTTTGCCAGCAGCACAGCCAAGAGTGATCTACAGGCTGGGCAAGGGGAATTATTCAGAAATGAAAGTTTCTTCTAGCTCTCAGTTCTGACATCCATACATGGCTGGCTCTGCATGATTTCTATGACAATCAATGCTCTTAGGAACACTCCTTGGATACCAATACTTCCAATGTCACTGTTATTCTTGATTTACAGATAAAGCAACTTAGTATTGGAAAAATTAAGTAATATGACCAAGACTCAGGGGAGGGTGGTGTGGTCTGACTAGAGACTGCTCACCAGACTCCCAGAGGTTCCTAGAGAGGCTGACAGGTCTAGAAAGGTGTTGCTCCAATGACTATGGAAGGTTACTGACAGTGCACGGTTGGGACAAGGAATTTTAAATGTTCTGTAACTTCACAGGCAGTATAAACTCAAAGAAGATTTTTCCTGTCCCAAATGTTGTAGTGGACCTTGCCTGAAGGGGAACACTGTGTTGTGATGTTCCTGGAGTGTGCTGATGGAAAAAGATAAGACACCTTGAGAGGATTCTAGAGGTCTCAAGTAATGCCATCAATAGGTTGAGGAGGGCTGGGGTCAGAAATCTTTCCCATGTTACTGGAATCTTTTCTTAATTGACAGTAGGCAGCAATATAGCAACGGATAGAATGGCTTAAAGAAGATGTCTTAACTTGAGAATAAGAAAAAGGAGTAAGAAAAGGAAAACAAATGCAGGTTAGAATATGAAACTAAATAATATGGTTTCTCTTATGTTACTTCTAACTTCCATGATGGACACATCATAACTGTGACTACTCAGAAAACCATACTGAGATCAGTGGTCTTTGGGAAACAAACCTCAGAATGAAGCCAGGCAGTGACATTTGTCTGTGGTTCCAGCACTCAGAAGGCTGAGGGAGGAGGACTTCTTGAATAGAGATGCAAAGCAAGAATAGGGAGCAACACCAGGGAAGGATGTGGGGCTTGTTTTTTCCCCTAAATTAGAGCTTCAGTGTGCTACTCCCAGTCTCCCCTAATCCTTGAACAGACCACACAGCATCAACAATGTTTGTGTCCTTCAGCTCTCAGCTGGTTTAGCCAAGGAAGTTTTTGCATAAAACTGGAAGATGGACTATTTATGGTCACTCCCACCCACTATCTGCAGTTCTGTTTACCTACAACCAACTACAGTCCAAACAATATTAAAATAAATTCCAAAATAAACAGTTCACAAGTTATAAATTACCTATTTTCTAAGTATAGTGATGTAGTCTCTCTGCACCACTTTCTCTTACCTGACATAGCAACTGTCCCTTTGTCTAGTGTATCCATGCTGTAAAATGCTACCTATCCAATAATCACTTTTAGCCATCAAGGTTACAGTAGTGTTTTAGGTTCAAGAAATGCTTACTTTAAGCTAGGTGGTGGTGCATGCCTATAAACCCAGCACTCAAGAGGCTAGGGCAGGAGCATCACTGTGAATTTGAGGCCAGTCCGGGTTACATAATTGAGTTTAAGGTTAGCCTGAACTGCATGAGACGCTGCCTCAAAAAAAGAGGAACAAAGAAGAGGAGGAAGAAGAAATGCTTGTTTTAGTTAATAACAGCTCCAAAGCACCAAATCAGTGATGCAAAGGAGGCATGAGAGATCAATGCTGGCACTGTGTGGAAACACAAAAGCATACAGGAAAAGGCAAAATATATGTAGAGTTTGGCACTCTCCTTGGCTCCAGACACCAACAGTAGTTTGGGAACACATGCCCTTTGGATAAAGAGGGATTTCTGTACTCTTCTGGTCCCTTCCACACAGGGTTACTGCAGACAGAATGTGTCCCAACTACAGTTCATCACTCTACCTAAGCAACAAACTCTACTCATCTCAGCAGGTGGTGGGCAGTATAATGGACCGTCAAAGATACCTTATGAATATGTTATTTTATAAGGCAAGGGGACCTAAGGGTGTAGGTGAAATGAAAGTTTCTCCTTTTTGATTTTACAATTGAGATGATCCTGGGTGCATTATCAGGGTGGGCCACAGTAATCTCACTTTAAAGAATGAATGTAGAGATGAAAGTGATACCGGAGAAGGAATGGACCTGTAAGCACAACTGTGAGAGTGGAAGGACCACAAGGCAAGGAACACATTCAGAAGCTGGAAAAGACAAGAAAAATGATTCTCCCCCAAAACCTCCAGAAAGAAATGCAGCTCCACTAACACCTTCACATTGGCCTGTCTGACTGTGTATAGGTAGTGACTTTAAGAAGTTCTGTGTTGTGTAAAACCACTAAGTTTGTAGTAACTTCCTATAACATCAACAATAAATTTATAACTGCTTTTTCCAGGTCTGGTTATTGTTTTCCTTTTAGTTATGGGCTAAGCAAGAGTTGGAAAATGCTTCAAAATGATAAAGAATTGGATGATATTGACTGTAATTAGCTTTACACTTATTCACTGAGTCAAGAGTTATTGAAGGTTAGGGGCTGGGGAGATAGCTCCATGGCATAAGTGCCTGCCTGGCAAGTGCAAGGTCATGAGTTTGAAACCTGGTCCCAAAAAAACAAAAAAAAGTTACTGAAGATTTACTCTGAACCAGGTTCTACTTAATATGTTGAGAATAACATGAGATTTAGATACAGATCTCTTCCATTGGATAGCCTACTGCACAGAGGAATATGCACTCATTCTTCAGCACCTGGGAGTACTCAGGACACCTTCCTCCTATATCAAAATCTGAGGATGTTCAAGTCCTTTTTATAAAATGGTATAGCTTTTATATATAACCTGTTCACATCCTCCAACACAAGTGACCTCTAGATTAATTAAAATGCCCAATATAGTGTAAATACTATGCAAATGTTGTACTGAACTGTTTAGGGAATGACAAAAAAAAGTATATATATTTGGTACAGACAAAAATTTAATGACTTCTCAATCTGTAGTTATTTAAATCTAAAGTTGTGCAATCCATGGATGTAAGGAGCTGACTATATAAACCTAAACCTATATTGTAAGTTTTAACGAGGTTCAACATGGACTAACAAAATGTCTGACTCACAGTCATGGAAAGACAGGAAGTAATCTTACCTGATATTCTGTTTTGTAATTAGTTACTACTAGATAGTAAAATATAGTGGGGCAGTGGTTAAACTAAAAATTCAAATATAATAAAACCAGATCATCATAGTCAAGATGGTTACTTATGTTATCTTGTCATTCTTTACTGACTGTCATCTCTGAGGAAATTATCAAATTATCAGTTGTATTTATTAATGATAAATTGATGGACAAAATAACCCAATCACAAGCACTTCTTTAGAAATTTCATAGCATCTTCATAGTTGTATACGGAAAAGTTACAAAAAAATATAAAAACTGAGCTCTTAAAGTATAAATTAAACATCACTATCTTCCTCTGAAAGTGACCACAAACTTAGAAAATCTAACTTTCAAAATGGGGGCATATATATACATATTACAATACTTTCATGCTCTGCATTTTAAGCATAGAATTAAAAGACTATTCTTTCTACTAAGTTTTGAAACTGTTTAGTTACTGAGCTGGAAGAATGCCCCAGCTGGAAACAGATCCCAGGGCTGAGAATGTAGCTAAGTGATAGAGTACTTGCTGAGAACATAGGAGGCTCTAGATTAAATCCCCAGCGCCGCAAAAACAAAAACAGAATTTCTTAGTGAAATAGGGAATGTTGAGCATTCTTTTTGTAACTTTCAGCCATCGTGACATCAACTTTTATTGCTCTTCTCTCTCTCTACACTTTCAGACCTAACAAACTGAAGGCCCAGGTCCCTAATAAGGTACAGGCTTGTATTCTAAAAATATAGTATGTTCTTAATAAAACATTAATTGACTAATTGATTCAAAAGATTGAGTCAAATATTCATTTTTTAAAATTATGTATTCATGTGAAACAAACCCGGAAGTGTACAAGTAGAGCAAAGTAAGCAGGAGGAAAGCAAGGCTACATTCAAAACATAGTGCTAACTTACTTTCAGGTGACTCTCTAGGGTATAGATGTAATTTTCCTTGTGAATGGAAGGAAGAGTGACAACAACCTGGGGTTAGAAGCACACAAGAATACAGATGCAGAAGAGCAATTCAAACTCTCAACTGCAGTAACTGCTGTATTACGGTGATTTATTATAATCTAGAACCTGCTCATCCCATTTGGATTACTTATAACTACAACATGATGGAAAAGAATTAAAAACAAGTCTAAAAGGACCTGCAGGAATAAAACCTTCCTCTCCAAAGTTCCATCTCCAGAACTCCAATAGGTCACATGTATAAATAATTTATCATGCTTGATCAGTACTTTAGTTTTGCAATGCAAATCTATGTAGTCTACCAGCCCCATACATAAATATCAGCCCTCTTAAACCTCAAAACAACCAATTTTAGTTAAACATAGCAAACAGTTAAGAGTTATCAATACCCTGACCTCTTCCCTTGTAATAGCTGCAACAAGGAGACTTATCAGCATGAGGACATAATTTAGAATTTGAAAGTACATATCATATACACAGTATATGAATATATCATAATGTATATAAATAGCAACATTTACTTAGAATTAATAGCAATTATATTACTGTATCAATTCACTCACATTATGCTTGATGGTACACATTTAGCCTACTCAGCTCAAATCAAGTATTCTTAGTATTTAATTTTATACATCTGTAACAATGCTTTTCAAACAAAAAGTTTGAACAGTCTACTCCTTGCGTAGACTTTATGAATTATAAATCAGAAGAGATTTAATGATTTGTGGCATCATTTGATAGATGTACTAAGTTTTGTTTTTGTTTTAAAGACAAAGTATTGCCATGTAGTTGAGACTAGCCTTGAATTTGCAATTTATCTGCTTCAACCTCTGCAGTACTGGGATTACAGGATTGCACTACCCTGCCTAGTTAGACTTACTTGTAATAAATCAACAATTAGGTCTCTTCCTGAATGCTGATATTTACAAAAATTAGCTTCAAATACACTATTTATTGCCTTAAGAAATGTAAAATTAAATATCAGAAAATAAAATGCCCTGATAGATGTAATCTATATTTATCATATTTTGAACATTACTTTCAGTTATCTCTCTACTGTCATTGTTAATATTTACTGATGTAAAATTTTACTTCTAAACAAACTAATAATGCAAGTAATTACTCATTCTATCATCACCTCAAATGGAATAAAAGAATACTGACACTCTGGGGAGGAAATTTAGCTGTGTAATTTGTAAGACAAGTCTAATTAAATGAAGTCATAATATTTATTTCCTAATTTTTTTCCATATTAAGCCATTTTCTTTCACCGTAGGAATAATTATCCATAATTCCTAAGTGTGTGTGTGTGTATATGTATGTGTGTGTATATATATATATATATATATATATATATATATATATATATAATTTACAGATCAGGCCTTTCCTGTATTTATTGCGTTATTTGAGGGACATATAAAGTATGGAGGATCATAATCATTTGGGTTGAGAAAGGCACAACTGATGGAGAATTCTTAAGAATTCCCTCTTGAGATACATAATTTAATTACCCTAATTGGTAAAGGGCCATGTTTGTTATAGAGAAATACAGAAATTAAAAAAAATCAAATCTCCTTAAAGGAATTAAATCTCCCCGTATACTACTTAAACAGCATCATTTCCCTGCTAAAAGATTTTTAACAGTGCTCAAAGACTTGAAGAATAAATCCACATTTCACAGAGCAGCCTATAAAATGATCCTTAATCTGCCCACACCCTACCTGCATAATTTTGTGAAACAAAACCTCTCATCAAAGCCATGACTCATCTTTTTCCAAATGGTCTTTGTGCACTGCCGGTGTCCATACCACCCCCTTTCATGAATGGGTCCTTATTTCTCTCTTTCACAAGGCCTGACACAAGATCTCCTTTGTTTCCAGCCTTTCCTGGCCACTTTAGTCATTGAGAATTCTGATGATACTTAATCTTTTAGTTTAATAGATGCAAATTTCATGAGTATATGTGAAAAAAAACTTTAATTTACATATCTACATGCATATAGAAATAGATTCTCTTGTGAGAAGTACCCTGTAGTACAGATTTTGCACTTGAGGTCTCTGAATTGCTCATAATCAGAAACATAGTTGGAAGAAGAGGAAAAATATGTTTCCTTTAATTTCTTTTCAATAAATCTTTAACATAATTTGTTGCTATGACTGTTTAAATCCCAGTCCTTGGGATTAAAAAAAAAAAAAAAATCATCTGGATCAGGAACCCTTGCAGGGTTTAATCAGCTAATGGAGAATTTTTAAATAATTTCTTTTGGGGATAACTAATTTATATAATATTGATAAGCACATTTGTTATGAGGTTCAAGGAAGCTGCCTGAAACCTCAAAGACAATTCACTGTCTCTTTGAGGAGCTAGCATTTTTACCACTGGTAGCTAGTCTTTATCCCCATGATTCTCCCTTGAGTGAAATATTTGGCTTACCAAGAGCTTAAATGGATAAACTGTGGCACATCCACATGGAATTCCAGAAGGCAAAAAAGCATGAAAACAAAACTATTGATATACACAACTACATATAAAAGCCTGCATGTACAAAGCCAGGCTCAAATATTATATACAGTGATATTCTACTCCTATGAAATTTGAGAACAGGTAAAATAAATCTATAGTCATACAAGTTTGTAATTAGTTACCAAGGGATGGGACACTAATTCCAACAGAGAGGAATGTTTGAAGATGACAGAAATGTTCTACATTTTGGTGATATTGATAGTTGCATGAAATAAACATTTGTCATAATATCTCATGTTGTACATTGGAAATAGGTTACATCTAAATGTACGTTACATCTAAAAGTTAAATTCAAGAAAAAAAAAAAGTTTATTTGTGACCATCCCTATAGCACACTGTATTACAGGTTATACATAACAGCCAAAAAACTAAAAAATAACATAAGACAATTCTGTTTCTTTTTTTTCTTCTTTGAATACCACTCTATTTTCTTAAGTCATGATGTTCTAGGTTCCTAAGAAGAAAAGTTATAGTTCCTTACCCAGCACTAGACTCCCCACAAGTCATAACCATTACTCATTACAAGTTCAGCATTCCTAATCCAAAATCTCAAACTTTTTCAGCACCAACATGACACTACAAGTGGAAAATTCCATGTAATAAAATCTTATTTCTAAAATTATTAAAAAATATGGCAAAAATTATCTTCAGACTATAAGGTATATATAAATCATAAATTAATTTCATATTTAGTCTTGGGTCACATCCCCATGATATCTCATTACATGCATAAAAATATTTCAAAATACAAGCAACTTTAGATTCCAAGCCTTTCAGATAACAACACTTACCAAGTGTTAATCTTAGAAATTAGGGACTACTGGTACCTAGAATGGCTAGCCTAGTGGTATGCTCAGGTGAGATTAATTTTACACAGAGCCAAGAAAAGCTATTTTCAAAAACAGCCAGCCAGACTGGCTTAAATTCTTCCATGTCTCTGATCCCTTTCAATTTCTCCTTCAGAGGTGAAGTTTCCGGTGCTATTTGCTGGTGGCATCATCTCTCCTTACCCTCACTTTGCTTTGCTCTAAAGCTCTAACTCCATCCTGATAGCTCCCAGTGGAGTGAGAAGGATGTGACATTGTTCAAAGAGGATCACAAAAACATCACTCTTTTCTGATTTACTGCAGAAACACAAAATTTTATCTCCTGAATGGACAAATTACAAGCTGCTGGTTAACATCAGAGACCACTTGCCATAAGAGAAATGAAATTCTCCAATAGGACAACTTGAGAGAGTTTTTAGTATTACTATCTGAGCAACAGTGGAATTTCCCAGGCTGTGTGTGTGTGTGTGTGTGTGTGTGTGTGCTTGTGTTTCCATAAATGGCTAAAGGCAAGAAAGCAACTGAAACTTTGTATAAAACATTGCCTATGCCTTAAATGATCTCATGTATACTGAACTTAATGTTTTACTTTATTTCAGGGCTAATAAGGAAATGAGTTTCAGTAGTTTCTTCAAATCAAGAAATAGGTAGTGTGAGTATCTAAAATTTCCTGAATGACAAATGCTATTATTTTTCAATCACACAACTTCTTATCCTATCTCAAATTTCCTCCCATATACAAACTATAAATTTTTATAAGAAAAAATCTGATATATTTTTAAAAGAATCTTCTCAACAATGAGTTAATAAGTGGAACCATATCAATATAAATAGACTATAGCATGATTAGAAAGCCAGCACTCAAAAATTACCTAAATCAATAGGATCTAAGTTGTCAGAAGCTTATAAGCCCCCCAAAGCAAGTTTCTGTTAGCATTTCAGCTGTAACATTTCCCTGCCTACAGGACTGGAAGTTAAGTCCTAGCTATGAAGGGAATACTGGGTAAAACATATGTGCATACAACTCTATCACTTAGAAAACGTCCTGATTTGAGGAAACTCATAATACCAATAATTTCATTTATGAGATATAGAGTACAAAACACATTTTAATGGACTGTAACAAACATACTCACAAAAGTGTGATTGGCATAGAAGAGATTATTCTGTATCTCATAGGTTGAAATATGGAAGCCCATAAAAATGCAGAAGTCTAAGGTAACACATATAAAGGCTGGGAAGGTTTCTGGCTCCTATTAGCAGCAGACTAGCCTCTGAACAGATATAATACACAGACACATAAAAAGAGGCCTAAGGATAAAAATCAACATAATACTTCTGCAGGTTTTGTAAACTTCATCACGTAGTCTCCCAGGAGTAAATACCAATACGAAAAGGACGTCAAGTCCCATGAGAAAGATCGGGCTAGGAGAGTAAAGGATATTCCAGGTCAGATTATTCCCACAAAGGCACTGAAGACAGGAACAGCAAGCAACTTTGCTCCACTGGAAGGAAGGTTGTATTGGAAAGTACAATAGAATAAGGTTTTGTATTCATCCTCTAGGGTTTAATCCTGATAATGTTACAGCACTCAAATAAACCACTTAGCAAAAGATCACTGAAGAAAAAAACAATGCAGTGATAGCAGTGAGCAGATGTTTGCGAGAACATGAAATATCTCCATGTGCTTTCACACTGAAGGCTTACAGCTGGGTAGATGGTAAAAAAGGAAATAAACATGATTATCTTTTTAAAGGCTTGACTTTATCCTTTAATGCAGTGGTTCTCAACCTTTCCAATGACGTGACCCCATAATATAGTTCCTCATGTTGCGGTGACCCCAAACCAAAAAATAAGTTTGGTAGCTACTTCAAAACTGTAATTTTGCTATAGTTATGATTGGGAATAGCTTCAGGCAAGTCTTCATCTGAAGCCATCTTTATCTGGAAACTGCTATCTGTTGCTGACTGAGGCACAGATTCATGGCATAATGGCTGGGCTTTCAAGATACTCTTCTTTCCATACAACTCCTTAGTCCCAACTCAGTTCAGTGTATTCCCCTTTAATCCAACAGCCTACAGATTTGAGGATAACATTAGATACTAGGAGCTTCAATAGAAGTGGTTATTTCAAAAGTCTGGGGAGTCTCTGGGGCAAAGGTTACTCCTTTTGTCTTTTGACACTCCTTGAATTTAACCATGTCTGCTCACATTCAGAGCGAAGCTCAGCACTCAGTCAGGCAAAGCAGCTCATCTAAATTTTAAAATAACCCTCTCTGAGCTGGCCAGATAGCTCAGCAGACTAAAGTCCCTGCTTAGGCAGATGCAGAGACCGGGATTCGTGATAAGATGGTGACTGAGATTGGATGTGGTGGTGCGCACCTGTAATCCAAGCCCTTGGAAGGTTGAAAACAGGAGGATCACTACAAGTCTGATCTGTAGAGACCCTATAGACCCTGTACTACATACATGGAAAAAAAAAAAAAAAAAAAAAAAAAAACCCTATCGATCTCTGGCACCACATGCAGCACCGGCCCCATCCCCAGGGCACTCTGAGCCACCGAGGTTGGGCCTGGTGGTAAACACCTATAATCCCAGTGTTGGGGAAGCTGAAAACAGGATAATCACTATGAGTCCGAGTTGCAGAGTAAGATTCTGTACCAAATACATAAAAATAGATAGATAAATAAAATAAAATAAAAACAAAATAATCTTTTCAGATAAAAAAGAAAAAATCACCATCCAAGGAACATAGTGGAGGGTTAGGGAGTGGGGCCCTCCCACTTTCCAGTGGATTTTTTTTATCCATTGAAATTATTAAAAACCATATTCTCTAGTTAGGCCACAGTAGACTGCAGGCAAACTATAAAGAAGAGAAAAGATTACTCTAATTCTGCTTCAAACAACTCACTTCTCTCAATTCCTCACATCTGAAAATGGCTGGCAGGCTACTCTGCATCCTAGAACTAATTCTGTGACTGTCAAAAATTAAATCATTTGCATAGCTTCTGTGAAGCACTTTAGTCTCTCCTGAATAAAGGTATACATAATTTAACTTGTCACAAGCTGCAGCCCAGTGGACTACATTCACTCTCCAAACACATTCAGAAGGAGGCACCAGCCAAGTAAACAAGCTACCAGATTGATGGCCTGAGGGGTCACCATGAGCAGTTCCTTCAGCTCATTTGCTAATGGCTTTATGCATTTGCTTCACATAAATATGGTCTCCATTGGGACTCAAGGGAATGGAGAAACATCTTGGAAAATATCTATTTACACAAAGTCAAATTCAATGGCAATAAAGGAGAGTTCATAAAGCAATTCACCTTTTCTGGGTAATCAGGAGACTAACAGAATCATGATGCTGAAGTCATTCCTTATTCTTTAACTCTAATGGTACCTTTCAAAGGCAGTGATGTAACAGAAAGGACTTGTTAAATAGCAGAGGTTTGTGAAAGTCAGTCAAAATGAAAATAATCTTGCCCCCAGTACACCCACCCACCCACTGATCACCTCTCAACTAGATTACTTCAACTCTCCACTGCTATTTTTAAGCAGGAAATAGAAGAATTTGATTAGAAATATGGAGAAAAGAGAACCCTACAATTGGGAGGTGCATGGCATGCAGTGGCGCTTCCTAAAATCTAGTCTCTCACATACCACAATGTTGGGCTACACCTGCATACCCCCAAGATTATTATTCACTTCATATTTTAAAAAAAATACTTCAAATAATTGCTAGAAATAAAAATGTATCATTTGCCAT
This sequence comes from Myocastor coypus, assembly GCA_004027025.1. Classification (NCBI taxonomy): domain Eukaryota; kingdom Metazoa; phylum Chordata; class Mammalia; order Rodentia; family Myocastoridae; genus Myocastor; species Myocastor coypus. The sequence continues at coordinate 17,777 of PVJA010037041.1, forward strand.
TTATATGGAAGTTTGAAGAGCCTACCCATGGTGAACCTGGAGAATGAAAGCCATTTCTTAGGTCCTTGAAGAGGAAATGTCTGGTCTCTTCCCCTTCTCCTTTAAGAACAGGATAGGACCACAGAGCTTTTGTTCCTGTGACAGCAATATGTCTCAGAAAGAAGACCTTTCAGCCTGTCATGGCTAACTTTCTAGCACCAGCTATACTGTTCTTTTAGGATAGTGTGGGATAGAATCACTTTATGTTCTTACCCACACTGATAACAAATTTCCTTTTTATGGTATGCTACTGAAATAAAATATATACAACACTTAACACTTCACCTGCTCAAAAACAAAAAGAGCTACATTAATTATCAAGGTTGTTATTATTGTAACCATAAAATGAGGAACTATAAGCATTTAAAAACGCTTATAACACTATATGCAAACTTGTCTCCTTTTCAGGACTGCCCTAAACCTACTGCCTTCAAGGAACCTCTCTGAGGAGATTTGCATACTCAGTCCCAAGCATTATGAAAAGTACTGGACATTAATTCTCCTTTGATCCTTATCTAATTGGAGTCTCCCAATATACCTATAAGGCAAGTATTATTAATATTCTTATTTACAGAAGAAGAAGAAGATGAGACTTGCCCCAGGTCACTATGGCATAAATCAGTGGGGGTTGGCTTCCACTCCCATCCAAGCAAAAGCAATTAAAAACTGGAAAGTTATAGGCTGCAATCTGTCGCAACAGTCATACACTCAACTTGACTTTCATTACTTAACCACAAAATAGAACCTTAAAAGGTCAACTTTCTCCATACAGTAACTGAGATTTGCATGCCTGTAATACCAGAAATTAAGTGCAATAAACTCTACTCACCAGACTGATTTTCAATGTACTAGCCAAAAAAACTTCCTAACTGGAGGCACCTAAGATGATCTAGTTTCAATACTGACATTCCCTGGAATGATCAGAAAGCTCCCATGAGTGGCAATCACTCTGTAAGTTTTTCTAGAGCTCAAGATGAATCTCACACTTGTTTTATGGACTAGCTCTTGCCAAAGAAAACTCAAATATGCTGCACACTCATTTTCCCTATTCCATGTCACAGAAACTAATATTTTGAAGTATATCACTATCATTGATGTCTTATGAAATTTGTGTTCGTGTCAAACACAAACAGTAGTTTGAGAAACAGAAATGATTCCTTCAATGTCCCAAATGATGAAGAAAGTTGATTAAAATCACATCAGTTCCTTTCTGGGGATCCCTGAAATAAGGAGCTGAACTGCTGGTTGACAGACATGTGAATATACTACAAGCACAGACTGAAAATGGCTTGAGACACTGCTGCACATTCTCAAATTAGGGACCTCTGCTAAATTGGGGGAAAAAGAAGTGGGTAATAACTGTTGACTTTACCAAAATGAAGTTTGCTATTTGAGGAAAGATTATAATGATTACTATAACTTAATTAACAAGCTTAATATCAACTTACTATCCGATTCTGTACTTATATTAAAGGATAAAAAAATTTGAACAGTATGAGATTTTATTGGACTCTGTTAAAAGGAATTAGCCATCACTACTGAGAGCAAGGGACAGAGAAATAGGACTAATTAAGCTGCATTCCAAACAGCAAAGCTCAACTTACAATGACCAATTTCTTTTGTACCATCATTCCACATGTATTGCACTCTAGCTCAAAATTATGACTTTTAGCAGCTGTGCTGCACTGTGCATTTTTAATCCAGTCTACTGCCTAAAGCCTAATTTCTAACCCTCATCTATACACCCCTGGTTTCCTTCTTTTGCTTACTATATTTCTAGTGACCATGTCACTCTTTCCAGCAGTCCAGGTGCCCAGGACAGAACCAGAGAAGCTCTTAGCTCAGTAACCTGTGCAGTTGTTAGAACTGGTGTTATGTTCAATAAATAATTGTTGAATGGATGACTGCTTGTTTAGTCTCTACTTTTGATGGCCAGATCCTAGCAGTATGAGATGGATAAAGTCCTGGCTAACTGGTAGATATCATGCAAACCAATGAAGGAATTTCCCATCATTTGGAAAACTTCTCAAACACACACAGTAAAAAGCTACATTTCAAATGAAAAATTTAAAAACTTAATCTGGGAAAAATAGACCAAGGTAACTGCAGTAAAAGGAGAAGACTGGAAAATTATGTATCTTTTAACCTAGAATAGTCAAGGTTTAGATGGGGCTTTTGTGCCTTATATGCTGTATAGCCTAGGCAGTTTGACCTTAGGCTAGATTTTTCATCTCCAAAAAGTGATCATATACTGATTAGACAATTTTTAAAAGTCTGCAGTATATAAAACAGTAACATTTTCTAGGCCATAAAAATCACCTACTATGTTGAATTCCTTGCTGTTTGTAGGGCCACTTTCAATTCCTTTGTTGTTGTTATTGTTGTCATTATTATTATTTTGTATTTTTTAGGGAAGAGTCTACAGGGTGTTCACAGTCTCACTACCAGATCAGACTCATAGTGATCCACCTATTTACAGCCTCCCAAGAGCTGGGATTATAGGTGCATGCCATCATGCCCAGTTGCAACTGGGATCTCAGCATGCTCCAGGGGTGGGGCTGACACTGCATACCCGGGGATTGATCAATTTCTATTTAACTTTAAGAAATCAGGTAAGGGCAGGCCACATAGCTCAGCAGATTATGTACCAGCCCCACCCCTGGGGCATGCTGAGAAACAATTGAGGCTGGGTGTGGTGGCACAAGCCTGTAATCCCAGCTCTTGGGAGGTTATAAACAGGCAGTCGCTACAAGTCTGATCTAATAGTTAGACCCTGAATACTCCGTCCTTGTAGACTCTTCCCTAAAAATGCAAAAGAAAGAAAGGGAGGGAGGGAGGGAGGGAGGGAGGGA
>PVJA010037043.1:0-20646 GCA_004027025.1 Myocastor coypus
TTTTTTTTTGAGTTCTATAACAAAATGCTTAGTTTTCTTACTATTTAGATACATAGACCTTTCACTGGTGACTTAGAATTAAGTGGACTGCAGCTCTCTCCTGCCCAGCCTTGAGAGGTGCTTACCAGTGAACATATTGTTGGAAGAGCCTGTGCCCTATCCAGCATGCCCTTGCATCCCCTTGGTTCTATTTATAGTAGACTTCTGTCTCATGTGATCATTTAAATAAAATAAAGTAAAGCTTAAAATTCAATTCCTCTTAACAATATTTTAGATTCATTATAATTACATATGGACAATGCCCTCCATACTGGATGGAACAGATAAAAGATATTGTGGTCATTGCAAAAAGTTCTGTTGGGATGTGCTGCAATAGATAACAAAAAAGTTTCATAAATGACTACTTTGGGCTGGGTATGTAGCTCAAGAGTGAAGCACTTGCCTAGAATTTGGGAGGATTTAGGTTTAATTTTCAGCAATGCCAACATACAAGCACCAAAATGAACAAAAAACCCCCAGACTTCTTTTCTGTAAAATGAACATTTCAAAACAGGTTTCCCTCAGTTCATAATATATATAAAATGACAGATGTCTCAGGATGCTCACTCTTTTTTTTTTTTTTTTTTTTTTGTTTTTGGATTTTTGAGACAGGGTCTCACTATGCAGTTCAGGCTGGCCTTGAGATCCCTTTTGTAGCCCAGGTTGGTTTCAAACTCGCACTGATCCTCCTGCCTCAGCCTCCCGAGTGCTGGGATTACAGGCCTGTGCTACCACATCCGGCTTCACTCTTTTGAATAATTGACAAGTCCACTATAACACCTCCAGGTCTACTAATTTGCTAGCATGGCTCACAAATTCAGGAAGGTGCTATACCTACAATATAAGTCTTCTAAAGTCAATCTATCAAGATAACCAACTGCACAAATGTAAAAGGTGAGGGACAGGAGTGTTCTAAGAACTTCTGATCTTTATACCTTGGAAGAGGATCTATCACCCTTCTGCCACACTAGTGTGATCAATAAGGACGATTACCTGAGCTTTGGTGTCAAAGTTCTGTTGAGGTTTGCTGTTTTATTAATTATATTTCCTTTACTGTAACAAGCAGTATGGAAGGTTTCAGTCTATGGACAGCTGGCCAGTTCCTTTGGGCCTGTGATGTGGTAGTATAGCATGGCAGTATTGTGTGTCCTAGGAATCTGCTAACTTCATGGACACTGGGAAGTGCACGGGGGAAGAAGAGCCTGGAGTCCTATTATCTCTTTGAAGACATGCCTTGGTGATCTAGGGACACAGTAATCTCTTCCTCTTAAAGGTCTTACTGCCATTTTATAGTATCAGTCTGTAGACCAAGCTTCTGATACATAGGCATTTGAGAGACATTTCAGATCCAAAATACCTAATACCTAAAGCTAAAGGAGGAAAGATTTACTTAGTTCACAGTTTGTAAGGGTTTCAGTCCATCATCAACTGGCTTAAAGTCGGAGTAGTGTGGCAGAGGGGCAAGAGTTCATGACAGCAAATGACAACCAAAACAACAAAGGCAAAAGCAGGGAACAAGCCAAGCCTCTTTCTATCCCTAATGTTGTACACAGGCTACCAGCTGTAGAGTGGATGTAGCACTCACTATCTCAGTCTCATCATGATACAATGAACCAGTCACAAACTCCAGGTTCACCCTCCACCAAAAAGCTTAAATCCACGACTGCAAGATGCTGTGGGGGGACATTCAGACCTACCAAAATAGTGTCTATCATGAATAACAGAGATGTTTCTATCACTCAGGAAATTTGAAGGATTTGGAAGTTGTTTCCATGAACCACAAACAAAACTAGACAAATTTGTTTTTATACAACAGTATGCATTTACTTAGTTTGCCTCCAACCTTCTTTAAGTGAGCTGCAAGATTTATGTATGTTTGTGTGTGCACACATGAAAATCATAGACATTATAAAATTGGTCAAGCAAAGGCCAGGGCTCGTCCAGATGACTGACACTGACAGAAGATCTGCAAACTACTGTGCATGTTTTCAGGGTAAATCCTGAAGGGATTTGATTTTTAATTATACAGGTCTTGCTTTAACTTGGTTGTAAGCATCCAGCAGAAAGCATAATCATGGGGTGTAAAAAGTAATGTTATATTAATATGCTGAGCTGTAAAAGACTCAAGTCAACAACTTCTGAAAATGCCAGTTCTGCAGATAACGCACTACTATTACAATATATTGGACTATATTGGGTTATTTTGCTGAATACAAGTACTTACAATATTTAAACTGGCATCAAGTATGAAAAGGTCCTTTAAAGACTTCTCCAATATACAGCTAATTTCTGTTAGTTCGAAGAGAAGAAACATTTGTACTAATAATGTTTAGACAAGATATCATTTCTGTATCTTGTGCTCTGACTAACTACTTTGAAGACAACAAAATGCAATGTATTAATTATTGTAACTATACTACTAACCTGTTTTGAAACTATCTCATTGCTATTTATTTCTCATTAAAATTAATAAAAAATAAATAAGTAAAGCTCTGATTTTTAAGAGAAACATTTTATTTATGTATATATGTTCACATAACTTCCTATACAACAACAATAATAATAATAATAGCACATATTGTGATTGATAAAAGAAGAAGCAAAAAGAAAATCATAGGCATTATATATAATGTGTGTGTGTGTGTGTTTTTTTGTGTGTGTGTTTTAGATAACTACCCATTGATTGTTATAGAGGCTTTTGCCTAAAGATTGCTTTAGAAACCAGTTGTCTTTACATCTTCATTTTATGGGTAAAGAAATAAGCTCAGAGAAATTCCTTGTCCAATTATTTGTGGCAGTTCCAACTTTAATTCAGAGTTTTCAAATTTACATTTAATTAATATTTGATATTCTAATCCACCTTGTAATTTCAAGCTTTTCCTGTAGCACCAGAATTTACTACCTCATACATTCCTCTCTGCCTTACTGTGCTTGGAAGTATCAGCCTATTCTCAGCAGACAGACGGGCAAAGATTTGTACAAATGATTTTCATAGCTCCTGCCTTGAATACCCATTCTCACCAATCAACCATTTCATAACAGTTTTTAAATCCACAAGCTCAGCATCTTCTATATGAAGCCTTCCATGACCTTCTTTCTTATGACAAGTTGCTTTTTTCCTTGTGTTTCTACAACAGCTGGAATACATGATTTGGGCAGCAGGTACACCTTGTATTGTAATTCTTTGCATGTGTTGAATAGGCATCTTAAAACTTAGACGAATTCTTGATATACTCTTGTTACCAATAAGCATAGCTCTCACTAGCTCTTCTTGATCCCAATGGAGCATCATCTTTGTCCCACATGCTCTCAGCAAGAGTTTAAAAATCACCTTGATTTCCCTCTTGTTTTCATCTTGCATACTGAATTCATATCAAGTCCTAATATTAGTGAGATAATGTTCAGGCTTCTGTGGTTGGCCAGAGCCTACACAAGTAGCCTGTTTCTCCTGTATTTTGTATTAGAATCTTGTGTGCTTTGTGCCTTATGATTTACCAGATCTCAGTAATACTTAGTACAACACTGTAGATACTTAATATGTAGTTGCTGAGTGAATAAATATTCATTTATTGTCTCCTAGAGGTGGTAAAATCTTTGAAGGCAAGCATTATAATTTAGTCTTGTTATTTGTGCCTAGAGTTGCTAGTAGCACAGGGTAGAATGTCAGTGAAATTTCACTGAGTTTTATTGAATTAAATTTTGCCTCTGTCATTTATTGTCAATGTAAGGAACGTGGGAAAATTCTTCAACCTCTATGAACCTTATTTGTAATGTGAGTTTCTCAGAATTGTCAAGATAAAAACAGGTCAATGGATATAGCACACTACAAACAAAAGTGATTGTTATTTTTCTCCCTGAGCACTTTTCTGCTGGATATGACAATAGTTTTTATTAATGATACGTCCTCAAGAATGATGAAGCTATTCCTTATTGGTCTTCATAGGACTGAGATACCTCATGGTAAGTTCTCAAAAAGGTCGAAGGATGTTATAATAACTGTTACTTCTTTACTTTTCGTAGCAATGAAAATCTACTTGGAAACTTGATGCTGACTCTAGACGTGTTGCTATTGACGACACTTTTTTTTTTTTTTTTTTTTTTTGCGCGATTGGGGTTCAAACTCAAGACCTTACCCTTGCCAGCAGGCACTTGTGCCACGGAGTGATCTCCCCAGCCCTTTAGTCCTTATTTCCCCTGCATTTCTTGTGTTTCCATTAGACAGTTAGTATGGTTCTTGTAGTGCATGACTAGCATCTTATTGTTCCTGTATTTGGTTCATTAAAACAAACAAGGAGCGAAAGCTCCCCATAAGGATTATTAGTTCATTTAACAACCATTTAAGGGAGGCTGGAGAGATAATTCAGTAGAATAAGTGCTTGTGTGGCAAGCATGAGGGCCTGAGTTTAATCCCTGGTTACACCAAACAAGAACAAACAAACCAACAAAACAAAACAACTATTTAAGATTCAGAAAACATTTGGTTTTCTTATTAAAAAATGTAATCATTCAACATAGGGATTTTTTGTTGGGTAGAACTAAGAATCTTTACAATTATTAATGGTTACTTGGAAAACTTAAATTGGAGTACAGTTCATGGTGTTGTTAAGCACAACAGCTAGTGGAGCTATATTCAAAAAAACTGTTCCAAAGTGAAAGATGATGAAAATTGATTTTGCCAGTGTTCAGACGAAAGTAGCCAATTTATATTAGGCAGAAAGAGACAGTTTGAGATCATTTAATTTTGGGGAAAGGGTAGTTTTAACTCAGCCAAAGAATAGGCACATACTGAGAGATTGATGTATTTTTTCACTGATTCCATTAGCAATTTCTTAGCTAACCTAAAGCAGTACTTAATGGGCATTAAATCTATAAAGCATGATCTTGTTCAGGTATTATGATGTATGCATATCAAAATTTCTGTAGGAATATTATTCTTGTCCCCAAGATGATAAGTCCAAGCTTTTTTTCTTTCTTTCTGTATTTAGGGCAGGGTCTGCAGGGACTACAGGGTCCATAGGGTCTCACTACACAGATCAGACTCATAGTGATCTTTCTGTTTTCAGCCTTCCAAGTGTTAGGATTACAGGCATGTGCCACCATGCCCACTCTCAATCTGGTGACAGGGCATGCTACGGGCAGGGCTGGCACAGCAGGCCCTGAGATTGAACTCCCGCATCTGTGCTCTGCCTTTCAGTCCACTGAGCTATCAGGCCAGCCTCCAAGTTTGGGCTTTAGGCATTTTAAGATTGTCTGCCTTTTTAAAATTTCCATCACTTCCCATAGGTATTCACCAACTCTGTCCAAATGGACAAAGTTAACCTTAAGTTACATAAATGGGCAGTGACTTGGGGGTAGTCAGAGAAATGCAAACAATTGCCAAAGAGAAATACTCACTCACTGGATCCTTTCATTTGGCATTCTTATCTCTGTCCCAAGTTAGGAAATTCAAATACAATGTAAAATGCTCATCTCATTACGAGTATCCTTCATCCGAAATGCTTAGAAGTGTTTCCATTTCATGTTTTTTTATCTGCCTACTTGCCTGTCTGTCTGCCAATCCATCCATCATCTATCAATCACGCACAAAGTAGATGCAACTCAAATCTAAACATAAAATTCATTTTATGTTTCATATACATCTTAAGTGTAGCATAATATCATTTTATATAATATGGTAAATAATGTAAGTGAAATAGTTTCATGGTGCAGCATTTTCCACTTGTGGCATCACATAGATGCTCAGAAAGTTTTACAATTTTGGATTTTTCAGTTTAGGAATGTTTAACCTATTCAAAAACTAACAGAGATGGTTATTATATTTTAGACTCAACATCTAAGCAACTGATTTATCCAGTTCTCCTACATTCTCGTTTATCAACTGATTGATTTGACTGAATTGCTTATGTATCTTAAGTTCACAAAGAACTAGATCAAACATATATGAAATTTTTTCATAGATTAAAAATATCAAAATATTGGTAAATTTATGTAGAAAAACTTAATAACAATAGTTACCAATTATTAGATGTAATATATACTAATTATAGTGTTTCCTCACATTAATACAAGGAAAGAATTTATACTAACCTGAGACATAGAAAGATGTGTCTTGTTCCAGCGTCTAAAATAAAGTTCATGGAAGATCTTATGTAATCCTCACAACATTTTTGATGCAATCATTTTTGCTATCCTTTTTATAAATGAAGAAAATTAGGTGTATAGAGATTAAGTAAATTGCCCAAACTGAAATAACAAAAACATAAACCAGGCCATGACTCTAAACTATGTGTTTGCTTATCCTCTTGGTTGCTCTGCCCTATATATCCCAGATCATGTTCATTGTAACCTCATTATACAGATATGCATATTTTTACCCCTCTAAAAAAACTCACCCAGAGCAGAATACCAGGAAGTTGATTTTCAATGAAACACTACTTTAATGGGTTTATAATGAACTTGGTCCAGGGCTGTATAAGGAAGTATAGCCTATGGTGAAGCAAATGTATAATCTGAGTACTCTGGGAGGATGAGGCAGGAAAATTGCAAGTTGATCTGAGCTTGCATGACTTAGTGAGACCCTCTCTCAAAAATATGAAAAATGTATGAATGCTATGGGTTAGTTACCAAGTATCACATCTCCCTCAACAAAAAGGATGAGGGGGTGGTGGAAAAGCACCGAATAGGTGAAGTACAGAGGATGTTTTTGGGCAGTATAAATATTCTGCATCCTATAATGGTACATGTCATTAACTATTGGTTGAAACTTCTAAAGTATAATGTAGCAAAAATTAATTGTAGTATAAAGTAGTATTTCTGGGTGATTATAATGTGTCACTGTTGATATGTTAGTTCTAATAGAGGTAGTGCTTTCTTATGCCATGTTGACAATCAAGAAACCTAACTGTGTATGTACAGTAAGACAGGGTGGGTACTGGGAAAATCTCTGTATCTTCCTTTGAATTTTGCTGTGAAACTCGAACTTCTCTTTAAAAATTCATTAAAAATTTATAATTTCCCCCATTTTGTACTGTCTCTTCCTACTGCTGTATGAATTCCTTTGCTGTGCAGAAGATTTTAATTTGATGTAGTTCTATTTGTTGATTCTTTTTATTAATTATTGTGCAATTAACTTTGTGCCTTGTGCTTCTCTTTAGGAAATCTTTTCCTGCACTCATGCTGTTAAAGACTTTACCTATTTTATCTTCCAGTAGTTTCAATGTTTTTGTCACTTAAATTTTAAAATAATTTTGTTTTAAAAAGCAAAACAAAAACAAATAAAAAGAACAAAGACAGAAACAAAGAAACATAGAACAATACAAATGGTACAGCATTTGAAAACAAGAATAGAAAGTTAAGGATGGTTGTTATATTATGCAATGTTTTGATCGAATTTGTCACTCATAATACCAGCTATAGAGATGCAAGATTGGTCAAACAATTAAACATTAACTTTTCCTTTTAACAGATATTTGTTCAATTTTGATTTTAGGTTAGTATATGGTAAGAGATATGGATGGACCTAGTCTCAACATTTCAAAAACATATATCCAATTTTTCTAGCATTATTAGTTGAATAGGTTATCTTTCCTCTAATATATGCTTTTGGTTCCTCTATCAAATATCAAATATCAAATAGCTGAATGTGCATGGGGATATTTCTGTATCCTTTATTCTACTCCACTGATCCACATGTATGCTTTTGTACCAGAACTATATTGTTTTAAAAAATTACTGTTGCTTTATAGTATAGTTTGATATTAGGTAATGTGATGCTACTGCTTTGTGCTTGTTTCTCAAGGTTGCTATTACTGTTCTGGATTTCTTCTGGTTCATTATAAATTTTAGGATTCATTTTTCTAGATTTGTGAAGTACAAAGTTGGTATTTTGATTCGGAATGTGTTCACTCTGTATATAAGTTTTGGGAGCATAGCTGTTTTGACAATATTGGTTCTGTCTATCCAGGATCAATGGATATCTTTCTATTTTCTGATGTTCTCTTCATTCTCCTATGAAGAATACTGTAGCTTTCTTTGTAAAGGTCTTTCACTCCCTTAATTATGTTAATTCCTAACTGTGGAATTCATTTTTCTTGAAGCTACTGTGAGTGGTACTATTTTCACAATTTCCTTCTCATTGATTTAAAAAACTCAAAAATGAATTAGACCACCTCATATAAAGACCCAGTCAACAAGTGGGCAAGTGGAATGAACAGATCCTTCTCAAAGGAAGAAGTAAAAATGGCCAACAAATATCTGAAAAAAATTTTCACTGTCTTTAGTCATTAGAGGAATGCAAATTAAAGAAATGGCAATATTTCATCTTACACCAAAAACAATGGCAATCATGAAGCAACCAAAAAATAACACAAACTGCCATGACTATGATGAAAAGGAGCTTTGTAACACTATCAGGGGGAATGTGAACTAGCATAACCATTAAGGAAGTCAGCGTGGAGATTTCTCAAATAACTAAAATTAGAAATTCCACGGGCCCTAGCTATCTGCCTTCTAGGTAACTTCCCCAAAGAGTTAAAGACATCATAGTACAGTGATACATGCATACCAATACTTATAGCAGAACAACTCATGAGAGCATGAGAGTGCTTGCTCCATTTATTGGATGGAAGCAGGATAATGTATCTTGTGTCAAATAACTTACCACCATATTTGGTTGATTCTAAGAAATAATCATCATCTATAGCTGAAAAAGCATCATTTTTTCAACTTTGGTTAATTCAAGTGCTTATACCAACATTTTGAACATATATATATTTTTTTAGTTTTTAAATTTAAAAAAATGTATTTGGTACAGAATCTCACTACACATCTTAGACACGGAGTGAGCTCCCAGTTTCAGCCTCCCTCAGGCTAGGATTTACAGGCATGCACCACCATACCTGGTCTTGGTGGCCAGCCTAGGGCACCCAGACTGGGACCAGCAGGGCATGTGGTACTGGGAACCAAACCCTGTCCTTGCATTTGCCTAGGTAAGCACTTAGATAGCTGAGCTATCTCGATGGCTATTTTATAATAACAGATTTACATATGATATCTGAAACATATCTTTCAAGCTTCTTTTTGTATTGTTTAGTAGTTGCAGACCATGCCTCTGAAGCTTGCACACCATGGTTGCTCATGGGTAACTCACAGATATAAAAGGAGCATAACATAAAAATCCTAACACCTGCATGAAGCCATAAATGTGCTTATGCCAGTGGTGGCAAACCTGTGGCACATGTAGTGGAGCCAGCTGTTTGTTATCACTGAAGCTCTAAAACTTTTACCACCTTGTGACCAAATTTTATTTATTTATTTTTAAATTTATTTATTTTTTTTCTTGTTTCTGAACTTTTGTTTGTTTATTTATTTATTTTTATGGCCTGCTCAGCCTGCCCTGAGGGCAGGGCTGGCGCAGCATGTGGTGCCAGGGATCGAACCGCGGTCCCTGCAGCCGCGCAAGCTTTCCCAAGCAGGTGCTTTAGACCACTGAGCCATCCCTCCGGGGCCCCTGTGACCAAATTTTACAAATAGAATCTTCTTGTATGTGATAGAGCATGATCATATTTTATTTTATTTTATCTTACCTTTTGGAGTATTGGGGTTTGAATCCAGGCAAGCATTCTACCACTGAGCTACATTCCCATACTCCATATTTTAATTAAGTCAGAGATGTGTTTATACAACATTTAAATGTGTTTTAGAAAGCATATGGAAAATAGCCTATGGCAAAACTTTTTAAAGTTTATATACAGAATAGGATTTGCTTATGATATGAATATGAGATCACAGAATATTAAAAACAAAATAATGTTAAACTCATCTTTAGACCAAGAATTTACTCTTTTGGTATTTTTCTTTAATGTTTTTATGTGGAGTACCACTACTTGAAAGGTAGCCCAAAACCTTGTAGGTTAATTTCCATTTTTTTGCTTTAATTAATGAGAATTTGAATTTCTTTTAGCACCCATTGTCCCATTGGTCTTAGATATAGAGAATTATATATGCAAGTTAAAAAAGAATGGAGAGGGCTGGGGATATAGTTCAGTGGTCTAAGTGCCTGCTTGGCAAGCACTTGGTCCTGAGTTTAATTCCCAGTATGACAAAAATTTTTTTAAAAGTGGCTGGAAGCCGGGCGTGGTGGCTCACGCCTGTAATCCCAGCACTCGGGAGGCTGAGGCAGGAGGATTGGTGCGAGTTTGAGACCAGCCTGGGCTACAAAAGTGAGCTCAAGGCCAGCCTCAACTGCATAGGGAGACCCTGTCTCAAAAAGACAAAAAAAAAAAAAAAAAAGTGGCTGGAGATTAAAAGAATTGAGAAATCATATTAATATTGAACTTTGGTTGCTTTTTTACTGTTTTATATTACTTTTTTTCTTAGGTATAGATCCTGCTGAACATGTGAGTTTGTAAGAGTTTCACTCTAATTAGTTAACTCTCAAACTAAATTAAGTTTGAATCAGGAATCAGCAATGGGAAATAAATATGTTAAGATTATTATCTGATGAGTGCTATCAATTTTACTTCTGCCTCCATATTATTAGTCTCCTATTTGTTTACATAATAAATTCAGTAGGAGTAATTATGTATGAAGAAAATGATTCTGCCACTCTAAATAAACTGCTCAGCAACTAAAACATCAAAACTATAATTAAAGGCATCACTCATGGCTTTCAGTTTTAATACATAAAGGAGAAGGACATGATTAGATTTTAATGAACTTGCTTTTTCCTTAACTATATTGCTTCTTAATTTTAATCTGGCTGTGATGATTTCAAAACACCACAAAATGTTACTAAAAATTCTTAATTCCATAGAATGAGACTGTAGTACATCTAACTGTTCTTGCCTCTGACAGTTTTTTTCTTTCTTTCTTTCTTTCTTTCTTTCTTTCTTTCTTTCTTTCTTTCTTTCTTTCTTTCTTTCTTTCTTTCTTCCTTCCTTCCTTCCTTCCTTCCTTCCTTCCTTTCTTTCTTTCTTTCTTTCTTTCTTTCTTTCTTTCTTTCTTTCTTTCTTTCTTCCTTCTCTCTTTTTAAAGGGAATGCAAAATGGTAAAGAAAAGAAAAAAAGTCCCCTCAGAAATAATACAGATAAGGGTCTGGGGAGATAGCTCAGTAGAATAAGCACTTGCCTAACAAGCACAAGGGCTTGAGTTCAATCTCCGGTTCTGAATAATAAAAAAAAAGAAAGAAAGAATAATACAGACAAACTGGGCATGACGGTGAGCACCTGTACTCCCAGCACTTGGGAAGCTGTAAACAGGAGCATCACTATGAGTCAGATCTAGTAGTGAGATCCTGAGCGCCCTGTAAACTTTTCCTTAAAAAAAGAAAAAAAAGAAAAGAAATAAGACAGAATTTCATTAAACAAAGTAATAGAAATTCAATGATGCTTGCTATATTACATAATGTTACCTTCAAATTAGTTGTTTAGATTAACAAATATAAACATGCAAAATTCATAAAAGAAAAGGTATAGGAAACTAAAAAGAAGAAAAAATATTAAGCATTAACTGCTCTTTTCAATAAATCTGCAGAAATCAGCAGTATAGTTATGAAGATATCCTATAAATATACATAAATATATTTTTTATTTCTTTTGACCTCTGACAGTTTCTAATCTATTACTTTCATGTAAACATAATTCTTTCAAGTAACTGGAATAGAACAATTCGTTGAGGTAGTTTAGGCAGATTACCTGCTGAGGCAGGCCTTAGTTTCAGTTGGCTTATGGTGGAAAGTATGCAGTTACACCCTTTGGTCTCAAAGGAATCATCCCCTGGAGGCTTAGTCTAAGATGAGCTCTGTTGGACCTGCCTAAGGAGCAACAGAAGGAGCACCTGGAGTCTCCTGACCTGGGCTGCATGTCGGAATTGTTGAGTTGCCTGTCCTGAGTCACAGTCTCCTCATATAAAATGCGGGATTGTGAGGAACATGCCAGATTAAAAATGTCAGACTATTTGTTAGCTAGAAAATGTAGTGCTAATATTGACAACAGTTATATTCTACTAATAAAACATGAAGTGCCTTAATACTAGACCTGGGGTTCAAAAGGAAAAGCAAAACCTTATAAGTATTAACTCCCCACAGTGAATGTAGCCATTATGTCCTGCAATTGTGTACTAATAAGAATTCAAGAAAATTAAAAAAAGAAAACTTTGCTATTGTCTTGCTTTTGTACTTGAAATTTGTATTATAAAAATAATTTATATGAATTATCATTTCTTTGTGCTTCATCTCAAATGATTCTTATAACATGTAGGCTCCTAGCTGTCACCTCTGGCCTAAGAAATTACAAATCTCTAAGCTGAGAATCAAGAACATGAATTTCATCAATATCTCTTGGCAACGTTTAGGCATACTAAAGTTGGGAACTGGTCCTCAAATCATTGAAACTTCTTTAAAATATCAATGCTGTTATGACAGGGTGTTATAGACCAACATGATTAAAATCAAATATCTTTGAATATTTTCACTTTGAGAAGAGATCACTAGGTCACCCTTCAGAGGTTTGCACTGGAAGGTTTTCCTTAGATTTCTCACTCTGCTCAGCCTTCTAGGCACTTAGAGATCCCTGAAATACTGACACAAATAGACCCCACCACTGTTTGAACTGGTTGGAAATCACTAATTTGGTAAGTATGTGGGATGTAAGAGTTCCAGGGTCAGCGAATCTTCCACTGTGGTTCCAAAAGGCCTGAGAAGCCAGGCAATATGTGACAGGGTTGGAATCCTTGGAGACAGCCTCTCAGAAGATGATACATAAAGCTGTGAGAATAAAGGCGGAGCTGCAGTGGAGACCTCAGAAATTCAAGGAAAATCTCTTAGTTTTAAGTATATACCTAGAAAGCTCATGTGTAAATATTGACATTGTAAAACTCACTGTGTTCACTATCAAGATGATCATCTTTCCTTCACTTTTTCCTTATTTTCAATCTTGGTACTGCCACCTTCATTCAGCTTCTCCAATCCAAGAATCTTGGAATTGTAGCAAATTTCTTTCCCCCTTGTTCATTAAGCACAATTAATTTTGCTAACCAAATTTTACAAATACTCTAGGGTATATTTCAAATTATCTTTTGCATCATCCTTGTTCTATTTGAAGCTTGCTTCCTATGTAAATTTAGTTGCTCTTCCTATCTCTGTTCCTTTTGATTTTAAAATGAAAGTCTCACTATATCACTGAGTCTTGGTTTGGCTCATAGGCTCAAGTTATTCTACTACTTTGGCCTTCCAAATAGCTAAGACTACAAGTGTACACCTCCCAACCTACTCCCTGCCTCAAGACTCTTTCTAAGTGTTTGTTTGGCAACATCACTCTTTTAAGGTGATTTAAAGGTGCTTAAGAGGGTAGGGTAGGGCGTGCTTTATTTAACCTGTACAAAAGGACTTAATGTTCTCCTATAGCCTGATTTCTCATGACACCCTTGAACACTAGATGTTTCAGATATACATTAGTCCTCTTTTATCCTCTGTCTTCTTTTTTGTTGTTGTTGTTCATTTTGTGATCCTTGTATTTTCTTTTACCTCTGAACACACTGCTCCTGTGTTTAGCGTTTCCTCCTCCACGATGCCTTCTCTTAATTACCTTATCAGCTCATCTACCTGGAGCAAAGTTATTCTTCATGGCTCAGGTCAAGAGTGGAGCTTTCTGAGCATGGGATGACCTGTGCCCAAATTCTTTGTATTATCTTGTGATAGCATTATTTATTTTCACATTTACATTTATGATCTCTGGTACTTCAGGGTCAGGAGAGTAAATAATAATATATATGTACTAATTTATTCTTAATACAACCTTTTGTCTTGTCTAATCTAGGTAAAATCACCTGGTATGAATTATTTAGAAGACCTGGATTTGTTTGGTTTATCTAAATGCATTTATGAAGCTTAAGTTTAAATGTCAACAAACAATCACTCAAAGTCAATTTATCTTTTACTTTTATATCTGACTCCTGTTGTGAGGATTTACTTCTTATAGACTACCATGTGCTTACTAACATTTTATTAGTTGCATGATGGAGTATTTCCTTATATATTGAGAATCCCAGAATAGATTGCAGAGCATCTACAAATACTTCTTGCTGCTGCTCATGGCAAAAGCCTTAGATGGCAAAATTCTGCATGGTATGGGATATTGGTCACGTGGAGCAAGGTGTTTATTCAGCAACCCTGGAATATACAATATACTCTCTCTCAAGACATTTGAATAGAGGTTAAGTATTTCTAATAAAAAAGACCTAAAATCTAAAATGCTTCAAGATCCAACACATTTTGAACACTGACACCTCACTTTGTGATACATTGAAGTCAAAATGAGTGCAGTAAAAATATTGTGTAAAATGATCTTCAGGTTAATATGTGTAAGTGTAAATGAAGCAAAGACTTGGCTCCCACCCCCAAGAGATCTCATGATATATATGCAAATATTGCAAAATTGAAAATAAAAACACTCTTAAATCTAGAATGCATCTTATCTCAAACACATTACATGTAAGATGCTCAGCCTGAAATTCCATTTACAAAAGTGAGAATTTTAGATTTCTGGGTTTTCATTTTTAGCCTCAGTGGTAGTCTTCATGCCAGAACTTTAGTAGTATTCTCCTCATGCTAATGTACAGGAATGAGTGTATTCTAGAAATACCACATTGCCACATTTTGAAACTTCTTTTGTCTTCTACTTCTTGTAGAAATATTACAGTACAGTCCATGCCTCAGTGTCTGATTTAATCTTCTTTGGGATTATCCCTTGTATAAACTATAAAGAGCTGCCATTCTTTGGTATGTAGTAAAAGGAATATACTTTTTTTTTTTTTTTAAAGTGGATGCCTAGCTGTTTCAGTGCTAGTTTTTGAAAACACAATCCTTTATTCAGCGAGTTACTGTTTTGTCTTTGTCAAAATTCAGTTGAGTGTATATGCGAGCGGTGGATTCTAGTCTCTATTCTGTTTCACTGACCTGTACTCTGTCGTTATGAGAGCATCACATTGTTCATTGACAGTACTTTGTAACAGCCAATTTGAAATCGGGCAACACAAACCCACCCACTCTATTTTTTTTTAAATTGAATAACTTTTAAAATGTAACTTATCTTTCTTATTCTTTTTCCCTTTAAGCCACTGTTACATGATATATGTGGTTATTGTAAACATAAAGCAGAACCTCTCAAAAGTGTGCTCATTGAAACTTGTTAGAAATTCAGATGCTTAGGGCTTCACCTCAGTTTATCTCAAAATCTGATGAAACTCAACAACCTTGAGATTTGACAAATCACATAGCTGATTATAGTGCCCATTAAAGTGATAGAACCACTGATTTAGAGTACTTTTCTGAACCACAATCCAGCACATTTTTTTAAAATAAAGAGATAGATATTGTAGACTCTAAAAATCGTAGTCTCTGTCATGACTCAAGTTCTGAGGTTTGGCACAAAAACAGCCATTTTTTACACCCCAACTAATTATATATACTGATATCTGCAAACCAAGTGAATACACTGGGGATAGCAATGTGTAATGCTAAAATAATACCTGGAATGCCTATCAGTATGATTTTCTAATTATGCATTGCTTCTAATGTAATATTGCTTATTGCTATACTCTCAAGTAAATGTTTGCTTAAAAATAAAACAAACAAACAAAGAAATAAGATAATAGAATATGGGACAATGAAAAAAGGCCATGGAAGTGTGATGCTACAATTTTGTAAATGGTTAAGTTCAAAAATATTTGTGTATGGCCGGGCGTGGTGGCTCACGCCTGTAATCCCAGCACTCGGGAGGCTGAGGCAGGAGGATTGGTGCGAGTTCAAGACCAGCCTGGGCTACAAAAGTGAGCTCAAGGCCAGCCTCAACTGCATAGCGAGACCCTGTCTCAAAAAGACAAAAAAAAAAAAAAATAAATAAAAATATTTGTGTAACAATGTGTATTTGTTCATTTTTATTCTTTTTTTCTTTTTTTACATTCGATAGGGGTTTTAAAGTGTAGAATATCAACAATTGATGGAAAATATCTATTTCATGTTATGTCTAAGGCATTTTATATTCAGAAAGATAATGATGTTATGCTCAAGTACATAAGTTATAGGGAATAATATCATTAAGCTTCTCTTCTAGATGGTTAACAACTTAAGTTGGCAGTCCACACAATTAGAGAAAAAGAAGGGCTACAAGTATAGCCAATATTTTGACTCTAGTCATTCAGGGTCAGTGAGAACACAGGACATAAAAGAGCCTATACTGTAAAAGCATATAACTCAGTGAAGTCCCAAATTTCTTGTTCAAAGAGATTATGGGGCCACAGAGGAAAGTGATTGATGATGTACAGTGTGCCTAAGGAGAGTCGCCTAGAGAGAAGACATTCTCTCAGGATTCCACAGAGAGCAAAATGGTCAAGCAATGGCTATGATTAATCCAGATGGCTGGCAGTGACAAAAGTGTTGTAAATCCCAGTACATGGTTTTAGGACAAACCCTGAGGGAACCTGAATGATCTTGTCAGATACAAAAGTTACACATTCTTTGTAACATAGGCCTTGCTTTATCTTAGTCATAACCATCCAGCAGAAAAGTCTAACCATAAGGTATAAAAAGGAAAGCCATATTAATACACTGAGCTGTAAAAGGCTCAATTCAACAGCACCCAATAATGCTAGATGAGCTGATAATCCACTACTGTTATGGACTATTGGACTAAATATATAGCTACTTTCTCTTTGTGCGGTGAAAAGAAAGATCTGTACTAATGGGGTTTAGACAAGAATCATGTCTGCATCTTGTACTCTGAACAGCTACAATGAAAACAACATTATGCAATTTATTAACTATTGTAAAAAAATAAAAATAAAAAATAAAGAGATCGTATAAAGAAATAAAAAAATGTAAATAAATGACCACAGTTTTCATAAAACTTGTATGTATTTATAATCACACAATGTGAGTTTTGTTGTGCAGGCTATAGTGGCTATAATTTGCCAACCTCTATTTGTTCTATTCTCACTTCTACGTAGTAAAATTTTGGCATTCTTTCATTCTTTTAGAGATATGTGTTCTCTATCATTTTAGATTTTCTTTAAAACTTATAGTGCCCAGCAGAACAGGCTAGGCCCCATGCACCCTGACATATCAGGCCCAGTGTGGCAGAGCATTGTTTTCCAAGAGGCTTGACAGAATCAGCAACTGATGAATGAAGTGCACTGGCACTGTATTTCAGTTCAATGAAAGAGACTAGAATCAGGTGGGCAGGACCGCTGTGTTATATCAGAAGATTCAGGGCACTTCTCAGCCGCAGAATAGTTGTGGGTTGCTTCACTGCAAAAATCCTGGAGTGAATGGAGAGAAGAGCCATCCAGTAATAGTGGACTACCAACAGCTCAAAAGCAGATTAGGGGGAATTCTGTTAAGAGGTAGAAGCTAAGACCATCCAGACTCCACTCTAACGGCTGCCTTGGCCCAGTGGTACAAGCAGACAAGCAACCTTGGCCTGTTGTGGGACAAAGGCATTTGCCATCCCTACAACCAGTGGGAAAAAAGAGTTAGCAGTGTGAAACGGAGGAAACTGTACAAGGTCTGGAAGGAGACAATTGTAAATAGGTCTAGGCACAACCCCTGGCTCTCCCCATCCAAGGGCACTGCAGAAACTAGCAGAGCACTATAGAGACAGAAAAAATAAGGGAAAATGGATGTCCAAAACATTGTCAGGGAAGGCCAGTCTCATCCCCCACATAAAGAGCTAATGTCAGCCCAACGCTCAGTGCAGATCCTACTGCAAACTTGCTGGGGTTGCACAGCACATGTCTGGGATCTAACTTGGATACTACCACAGAACTGTAAACACTACAGGAATTTTATTATTTTTCTTTTATTTTGCTTGAGTAGTTCTCCTTTTTTAATCTGGTTGCAAGTAGTTTTTTTTTTCCTTGTTTTTATTTCTAGTTTTAAAATTTATTTATTTATATATCTATCTATTTTTGGTATAGGGTCTTACTACACAGTTTGGACTAGTAGTGATCCTTTGGTCTTAGACTCCTTAGTACTGGGATTATAGAAATGCACCATCATGTCCAGTTTCCTTGGTGGCCGGCAAGGCTGGGCTGGCATGGCAGGTGGTACCAGGCATATAACCTGGGTCCTTGTGCTTACCAAGAAGGCACCTAGACTGCTGAGCTATCTCCCCAGCCCATTTATTTATTTATTTATTTATTTATTTATTATTTTGACTATTTAGAATTCTTACCGAGACTTTTATTTTGTTATATTGTTCTTTTTATTTTTTTTTTTTCTTGTTTCAGAACCTCTGTTTATTCACTCATTTTTATGGCCAGCTCAGCCTGCCCCGAGGGCAGGGCTGGCGCAGCATGTGGTGCTGGGGATCGAACCGTGGTACCTGAAGCCGCCCCAGCTTTCCCAAGCAGGCACTTTAGACCACTGAGTCATCCCGCCGGGCCCTGTTATATTGTTCTTATTAATGAAAAATGTTGAGATCCTGATGGACTCACAGCCTAGTTCTATAAGAACTTTAGAGAAGATTTAATGCTACGACTGATAAAACTCTTGGATGAAGTTGAAAATGAATACTCTCATTTCTTTTTTTGAAAAAAGTCATTTCTTGATACAAGTATTGCCCTGATACCAGAATCAGAGAAGTACCCAATCAAAAAAGAGAACTATAGACCAATCTCCATGCAGAACACAAGATTGAAAATCCTCAACAAGATAGTGGCAAACATAATACAGAAAATAATTAAGATTATTCACCATCATCAAGGAGGATTCATCCCAGGGATGTGGGGATGGCTCAACATATGCAAATCAATAAATGAAAGACACTACATAAACAGGGCCAAAGTAAAAAATCATAATCATCTCAGTAGGTACTGAAAAAGCAGTAGACAAAGTTGAACACCTTTTATGATAAAGCATCAAAAGAAAACTGGAACAGAATATGTTCATCTTAGTCTGTTAAAGGCCAATTATGGCAGCTCAAGAGCCCACTAAGTGGCCCAAAGATGAAAACTTTTACTGTGAAATCAAGAAAAAGACAAGAATGTCCACTATCACTACTTCTTATTTATTTATTTATTTATTTATTTATTTAGGACAAGGGATACAGGGTTTGCAGGTTCTCACTACATAGATTGAACTTGTAGTGATTCTCCTGTTTTCAGCCTTCCAAAGTTCTGGGATTACAGGTGTGTGCTACAGACACACCCAGTCTCAATTGTTGTCTCAGTGGACCTTGGATTTGGGGCCCTCATGGCACACTGGGGAGTAAACCCTAGCCACTGCTCTTTGCTGAAGCAGGCACTTTAGTCTGCTGAGCTATCAGGCCAACTCACCACTTCTATTTGATACAGATCAAGAAACATTAGCTAGAACAATTATACAAGAAAAAGAAATATTAGAAATAAGAATGGGAAAGAAAGTTACTAAATTTTCATTATTTGCATGTGACATCTTACTGTACATCAAAGACCCCCAAAACCCTTTGCAGGTTAATACCTGAATCCAATAGTGTAGTTAGAGACAAACTTAACTCTGAAAAATCAATAGCATTTTTGTACATTAACAAAAAATTGCACTGAGAGAAATTAGGGAAATTGCATCTTTTGCAATAGCATTGAAACAAAAACCATTCTATCAAAAGATATAAAAGAGCTATATATTGAAAGTTACAGGGCCCGGTGGGATGGCTCAGTGGTCTAAAGCGCCTGCTTGGGAAAGCTTGGGCGGCTTCAGAGACCGCGGTTCAATCCCTGGCACCACATGCTGCGCCAGCCCTGCCCTCAGGGTGGGCTGAGCCGGCCATGAAAATGAGTGAATAAACAAACAAAGGTTCTGAAACAAGAAAAAAAAAAAATTAAATTAAAAAATCTTAAAAAAAATGAAAGTTACAGTACTCTGAAAAAGGAGATCAAAGAGGAAATGAGAAAACAGAAATATATTCCTCGCTCATGGATAGGAATAAGCAACATAGAGTAATTGTCATACTCTCAAAATTGTTCTATAGAGCCTTGGTAAGGAACGAGAGAAAACATTCTTAAAATTCATTTGGAACCTGAAAAGAAAGACCTATAATGGCAAGAACATTACATTATCAATGGAAATTTAACCAAGTTCCTGGACCATAGTTATTGATATACAGCATGTACTCGGAAAAGGGAAGAAGTACTCAGAGTTGAGATGATAATCGACACTCATTCATCCATGCTATCTATAGCAAAAAATTTGTGTAGATCTTCTGATGCTGAGTTTCACATGTATCTCACAGCATCTTTACCCCAATGCTGGTTACAAGATTGACTTCTTTTCATATGAAGTTTATGGATGTATTCAATTACACGTTCAGTGCCATCACCAGAAAGTGGAACAACAGGGACTTTAATTCAGTTAAACTATTTTGAAAATTCATTACATTTTTATAAAAGAAAGTGTAATAAATATGCAGAAAAATACACATATCATATGGGAATAGAAAGCCCATGTTTTTAACAAATGTACCTTTCGCATATTATTGTATAGTTTATGTAAAATATTTGCATAAGAAAACCCCACCGCTGGGAGCTGAGCCTGCGCACCCGCCGCAGGTAAGCCCCTGCGGCCCTCTGCCCCGCCTC
>PVJA010037044.1:0-20632 GCA_004027025.1 Myocastor coypus
TGCTCCTGCTGCTCCTGCTTCTGCTGCTCCTGCTTCTGCTGCTCCTGCTGCTCCTGCTGCTGCTCCTGCTCCTGCTCCTGCTCCTGCTCCTGCTGCTGCTGCCGCTGCTCTTACCTTTTTGCTCTTTCTCTCTTGCTGTTGTCTACCACCATGAACTGTAACTCTCTGACATGTGCCACTCAGCCATGCAGCCAGCCGAATATGGGCTGAAACTTCCACAAACTGAGATAAATAACCCTTTCCTTCCTTAGTTTTTGATACCACACAGTATGTCCCAGCAATGAGAGAAAAGTACCTAAGACATTTATATATTCTAGATATTAGCGCTTTGTTTGAGTAACAGCTGACAATTTTTTTGACTTTATTAATTCTCTTCACTCTGCTATTGATTTATTTTGCTCTGCAAAAACGTTTATTTATTTATTTATTTATTTATTTATTTATTTATATCTCGCTATGAATTTCAGGCTGGCCTTGAACTCACTTTTGTAGCCCAGGCTGGTCCTGAACTCACACCAGTGCTCCTGTCTCAGCCTCCCGAGTGCTGGGATTACAAGCATGTGCCACCACACCTAGTAATCAAAACTTTTTAATGAGATTTCAGTTGTTGATTTTTTTTGTGTCGTATTTCCTATGTGATTGGGGTTTTATTTACAAGCTCTCTGCCTACATTTATGCCTTCAAGAGTTCTACCTATTTTCTCTTCCAGAATAATTAGTGTTTCTGTTTTATATTTAATCTTTGATCCATTTTGATTTTACTTAGTGTATAGTGTGAGACATGGTTCTAATTTTAGTCTTTGGCATGTGAAAAGGCAGTTTTTCCAGCACCATTTGTTAAAGAGGCTATCTGTCTTCTAGTAAATATATTTGGCCTCTTGGTCAAAGATGAGATGGCTGAGTATGTTTGCAGTTGTTTTAGCATCTTCTAATCTTTTCCACTGATACTTGGGCCTACCTTTTGGTTTTGTTGCATTTATGTTTGCCAGCATCGTGCTCTTTTTATCACAATAGCTTTGGAGCATAATTTCAGGTCAGGGCTGTGATGCCCCCAACTTTTCTTCTGTTGCCCAGAATTGTTTTTGCTATTCTAGGTCTCTTCTGGTTCCAAATAAATTTGGGACAATAAATATACTATTAGTATACTTACTAATCTATATAATAATTTTGACAGTATGGCTATTTTCACTGTTTTGATTCTTCCTACCAAAGATGAAGCAATCTCTTACCGTTTTCTGATATCTCCTCTGATCTCCTTTTTCAAGGTACTACAATTTTCAATGTTGAGATCTTTTACTTCCTTTGTTAGATTTACTCCTACATATTTCATTTTTTTGATACTATTATGAAAGGTGTGTGGGGCCTGGCAGGATTGCTCAGTGGTCTAAAGTGTCTGCTTAGGAAAGCTTAGGCGGCTGCAGGGACCGCGGTTCGATCCCCGGCACCACATGCTGTGCCAGCCCTGCACTCAGGGCTGAGCCAGCCATAAAAATAAATAAATAAACAAATAAAAGTTCTGAAACAAGAAATAAATAAATAAATAAATAAATAAATAAATAAATAAATATAAATCTTAAAAAAAAGTCTTAAAAAATATGAAAGGTGTGGGCTCCCTAACTTCCTCTCTCGCTAAATTTGTTATTTGTGTACAGGAGTGTCATTTATTTTTTAGTGCTCACTCTGTATACAGCTATGCTACTAAAATTGGTTATTAAACCTAGAAGTCATTTTGTGGGGGTTTTTGGGTCTTCTACATAGAATATCATGTCATCTGCAAATAATGATAATTTAAGTTCTTCTTTTCCTATCTTTATTCCATTTATTTTATTCTCTTGTCTAACTGCACTTGGTAATGTTTCCAGAATTATATTGGTTAGAAGTGGTGATAAAGGACTTCCTTGAATTATTTCTGATTTTAGAGTGAAAGCTTCTGGCTTTTGATCATTTAATATGTTGGCTGTTAGCTTGTTATAGATGAATTTTATCACATTGAGATAAAAATCATCTATTCTAATTTTCTGTATAGTTTCTCATTAATGGGTATTGGACTTTGTCAAATGCTTTTTTCTGAATCTATTGAGATGATCATGTGGTTTTTGTCCTTGGCTCTGTTAATAAGGTGTATTATTACATTTATGTGTTTGCTTATGTTGAACCATCCCTGAATTTCTGGAGTTAATCCTACTTGGTCATGGTGTGTAATCTTTGTGATGCTATGAGGCATTTTGTTTTCCAATATTTTGCTGAAAATTTTTGCATCTATGTTCATTAGGAAGATTGACCTGTTGTTCTCTTTTTTGGCTGGATCTTTTTCTGATTTTGCTATTATGAACCAGTTTGGGAATATTACAACCTTTCCAGTTTCCTTAGAGAGTCTGAAGATTAGTGACATTAGATATCCTCTAAATTTCTTGTGGAACTCAGCGGTGAATCTATCAAGACCTGCGATTTTCTTTGGTGGTAAGTTTTGAATTATATCTTAGATTTCACTGACTGATCTTTGATTATCTGGAATTATTATATCTTCTTGTTTAATTCTTTTATTTGATAAAAAGAGTACAGATTAGAATAAAACAGAAAAATTACAAGTCATACAGAATCTCACTTAGTAAAGTAATATGAATTTCACTCTATTTGTTGTAATATGTAGTGTTGTCTTCCAACCAATTATTTATGTTACCAGATGTATTCATGTAAAATTAGAAAAATAAAGAAAAAAGAAAGATATGTATAAGAAAGAGAAAAAGTACAAAGAATTGAAAAAAAGGAGAAGAAACAAATTAAGCATTAACTGTTTCTTTCCATAGACCAGCAAACTGCACAGTGCAGTTGTCCAAACCACCCTGCTTATGTGCATAAATAAATCTCTTTCCCCAACTCCTTCTCCTGTCCTCCTGAACTCAGTAACTCTTTCCTTTTCAATACATTCATTCCCTTTTCCCATTATTTACTGTACCCTTAAGATTCCATTTTTCTCTTATAGGTTGTCACACTAAGGAGACAACATGATGCTTACACATGTGGGACTGATTTATTTCACTTAAGAGAATGTTCTCTAGTTGTATCCACTTACTGACAGAACACTCAAATTTATCCTGTTTTATAACCAAATAATATTCCTTTGTGTAAAAATACAAGGAAATCTTATCTATTCTTATCTTTATCTATTCTTCAGTTGATGGACATCAGGGTTGTTTCCAGGATTTAGGTATGACACATTTTGATGCTATAACCATGAGGGTATGCATATGACTGTGCTATGAAGTTTTCAGTTCTTCTGGAAAGATACCTACCTAAAAGGAGAGTGATCTCCAATCCTAGCTTTTGATTTCCACAGTGGTTGTACCAGTCTCCATTCCCACCAACAGTGCAGAAGGATTCCTTTTATTCCACAGCCTCTAACGCATTTGTTATTGGCTGACTTCTTGATGTTAACCATTCTTTATGGGGTAAAATGTAATCTCAGTGTTGTTTTAATTTGCATATATCAAATGACCAATGATATTGATCATTTTTTTATATATTTACTTGGCCTTTGTATTTCTTTGGCTGAGAAGTGTATATTCATTTTGATGCACATTTTTGAGTTATGTCTTTGAATTTGGCATCTGGTTATTTTTAATTCTTTATATGTTCTAGATAGAAGGCCTTTGACAGAAGGACAATCAGCTATAATTTTCTTTTCTCCAGTTTGTGGATTTTCTTTTAACTTTGCTAGATATTTCCTTTATTTGCTTTGTTTTGTTTTATGGCTATCTCAGCCTGCCCTTGGGGTGGGGCTGGCACAGCATGTGGTGCCAGGGATCGAACTGTGGTCCCTGCAGTTGCCTAAGCTTGCCTAAGCAGGCACTTTAGACCGCTGAGCCATCTCACTGGCTCCAAGATTTGCTTTGAAGTGCAGAAATTTTTCAAAAAGATCAGATCCCAGTTTTTGATTCTTTGAAGTATTTCTAATGCATCTTGGTTTTTGTTCATGAACTCTCTACCTACCTCTATGTCTTTAAGATTTCTACCTGTATTTTCTTCCAAAAGATTTAATTTTTCTTTTAATACTTAAGTCTTTGATTGACTATACTTTTGTGCATAGCAGTAGGCATGGTCTAGCTTTATTCTTCAGCATGTAAGAAGCCAGTTTTTCCTGCACCATTTATTAAGCAAGCTATCTTTCTTCTAGTGAGCCTGTTTGGCCCCTTTATCAAAGATAACGTGGCTCAGTGCACTTCCAGTTGTGTGTGCATCTTCTAATCTGTTCCTTTGATGCTCGGGTCTATCTCTGTCAGTACCACGCCGATTTTATCACAGTTGCTTTATAGTATAATTTCAGGACAGGGATTGTGATACTTCCTGTCTTTCCTTTGTTTCCTAGGATTGATTTTGCTGGTCAGAGTCTCTTCTGGTTCCAAATTAATTAGAGGAAACTTTTTTCTAACTCTGTGAGGTATACTAATGATATTTTAATCAGGGTTGCATTGATTCTCTACAACAATTTTGGGAATATGGACATTTTCACAATGTTGGTTCTTCCTACCCAGGAGGATGGAATATTTTATCATTTTCTCAAACCCTCTTCCATCTCTTTCCTCAGAGTGCTATAATTTTCACTATTTAAATGTTTCATGTTGGGGCCTGGCGGGATGGCTCACTGGTCTAAAGCGCCTGCTTGGGAAAGCTTGGGCGGCTTCAGGGACCTCGGTTCAATCCCCGGCACCACATGCTGCGCCAGCCCTGCCCTCTCGGGGGCGGGCTGAGCTGGCCATAAAAACGAGTGAATAAAAAAACAAAGGTTCTGAAACAAGAATAAAAATAATAAAATTTATAAATGTTTCATGTTCTCTGAGAAATTAATTCCTAAGTATTTCACTTTTTTTAATGTTATGGAGAAAGGTGTGCTTTCACTAATTTCTCTCTCAGTGAGTTCATTGTGCACAAAAACATTACTGATTTTTTTGGTGTTGACATTGCACCCTGTTATGTTGCTGAATTTGGTGATTAAATCTGTTATGGTTTGAGTATAGATGTGCCCCCAAAACCTCATGTTGTCATGGGGTGACTTCTAGAGTTTGTGACTGATTGTTGAGGGTGTGGATGCTGCGCCTGGCCTGGAGCAGGTAATGTTGCATTACAGTGTAAGGAGAGAAGAGAGGACAGCCAGCCGCCTGGGCTGCTGCCACTCCTTTTGCTCTCTGCTCTTTGCCACTGCCATGAAAGATTGTTCTCTGCCCTGTGCCACTCTGCCTTCAAGTCAGCTGAGCATAGACTAAAACCTCCAGTAACTGTGAACTAAATAAACCTTTCCTTTCTTCATTTTGAATATTGGGTATTTGTCCCAGCAATGAGAGAAGAGTAACTGAGACAATGTACAAGACTCTTAGCAGAGTTTTTGGAGTCCTCTAATGTAGATTATCTTGTCCTCTGTAAATAATAACAATTCACTTCTTTTTTTCCAATCCTTATTTCTTTTATTTGTCTCTTGTCTAACTGCTCTGGCTAATGTTTCCAGAACTATATTAAATAGGAGCTGAGACAGTGGATAACTTTGTCTTCCTCCAGATTTTAAAATGAAGTCTTTCAATTTTTGCCCATTTAGTATGATGTTGGTTTCTCATAGATGGCTTTTATCAAGTTGAAATATAGACCATCTATTCCAGTTTTCTATAGGGTTTTTATCATTAATGAGTGTTGGATTTTGTCAATAGCTTTTTTTTGGCATCTATTGAGATGATAATATTTTTTTCTATTGATGTGGTGTATTACATTTGCACATTTGCATACTTTGAGCCATCTCTGCATTCCACGTGATCATAATGTATAATCTTCTCGGTGTCTTGTTGCATTCTGTTTGCTAGTATTTTATTGGAGATTTGTTCATCTGTAATCATTAGAGAGATTGGCCTGTAGTCCTCTTTTTCAGTTGAATCTTTCCTTAGTTTTGGAATCAGAGTATTTCTTGTCTCAAGGAATGAGTTTGGGAGAATGATTTCCCTTTCAATTTCATTAAAGAGTTTGAGAAAAGTTGGCCTTACATCATCTCTAAATGTCTTTAGAATTCTCCTGTGAATCCTTAGTACCTGGGCTTTTATTTGTTTGCAGTTTTTTTTTTTTTTTTTTTTGTTTTGTTTTGTTTTGTTTTGTTTTCAGTACCAGGGATTGAACTCAGGACCCTGTGCTTGCCAGGCAGGAACTTATTCTACTGAGCTATCTCCCTGGCTCCATTTGTTGGTAGGTATTTTATTACATTTTCAATTTTGTTTCTCATTATTGGGTTATTCAGAGTGTATGTATCTTCTTGATTCATCTTTGGTATTTCACATGTATGAAGGAAACTATTCATTTCCTCTGAGTTTTCTATCCTGTGAGAGTAAAGATTTTAGAATTAGGTGTTAATGATATTCTGACTTTCTCTAAGAGTCTGTAATGATTTTACCATTTTTATTCTTTATGGCATTAACTTGGGGTTTTTCTTTCTTTTTTATTAGCTTGGCTAGGGATTTGTCAATTTTATTTACTTTTTTCAAAGAATCAACTCTGATTTATTTGTTTGTTTATTATTTATTCATTTATTTATCTTTTTTGAGACAGGGTCTCATTATATAGTTCAGGCTGGCCTTGAGTTCGCTTTTGTAGAACAGGCTGATCTCGAACTTGCACTGATCCTCCTGCCTCAGCCCCCCAAGTGCTGGGATTACAGGCATGCACCATCACACCTGGCTTCTGATTTATTTATTCTGCGTATTGTTTTCATCAATGTTAATGCATTAATTCCTGCTTCAATCTTGATAATTATCTGCCTTTTTTGGGCTTTGGCTTAACTTGCTCTTCTTTTACTGGGAGCTTGAGGTGGAACATAAGATCATTAATTTAGACTTGTTTTATTTTCCTAATGTGTGAATTATCAGTATAAATTTTTCTCTTAAGACAACTTTCATTGTATCCCACAGGTTTCAGTAAGTTGTATCTACATTTTTTTATTGTCAACATTTTTTTATTTCTTTTTTAATTTCATCTGGGACCCAGTAGTTGTTTAGGAGGTTGTTACTTAATTTCCATATGTTTATGGTGTTTTGCAGTTTATTTTGCTAATAATTTCCAGTTTTGATACACTGTGATCAGGCAGTATACAAGCGATAATTTCATTCCTTTACATTTACTTAAGAGTGCCCAGGCCAGCGAGATAGCTTAATGGACTAAGCACCTGTTTAGGCAACCAATAAGGACTGGTGTTCAATCTCCAGCACCACATACTGCACTGCCTCTACCCCACCCACCCCAACCTCCCAGGTATGCTGAGCCAGCCACCGAGACCAGGTTGCACATGCCTACAACCCCAGCACTGGGGAGGCTGAAAACAGGAAGTTCACTATAAGCTGCTTAGTGAAACCTTGTGCAAAATACCTTTTTTAAAAAAGAGTGTTCTGGGGCTGGGGAGATAGCTCCATGGCACAAGTGCCTGCCTGCCAAACCCCGGTCCCACAAAAAAAAAAAAAAAAAAGAATGTTCTGTGTGCTTGTATATGGTCTGTTTTGGACAATGTCCCATGTGCAGGTGAGAAGAATGTGTATTCTGTTTTTGTTGGGTCAAACACTCTATAAAGTCTTATCAAGTCAATTTGCTCATAACTTTTGTTTATTTCTGTTATTTCTCTGCTGATTTTATGCCTAGTTGACCTATCTCTTTCTAACAGTGGCATGTTAAAGTTCCACATTACTATTGTATTATTGCTTATTTGATTTTTTATGTCTGTTAAAATTAGTCTTATGTAGGAGAGTGCTCCAACATTGGAGATAGATATAGATATAGATATAGATATAGATAGGTATCTCCAATGTTAGTGCATATATATATATATATATATATATATATATATATATATCACATATTATATGTAATATATATATATCTAACCTGTTACCTCTTCTTCTTGCAGTTTCCCTTAACAAGTATGTAGTGACCAAGTGAACATCTTTATCTCTTTGGATGATTTTTGGTTTGAAGTTATTATTGTCAACAACCAGGATAGCTACCCCTGCTTTTTTCTGACTTCTTGTGGCATGGAGGATTGTTTTCCATCCTTTGACTTTTAGTGTGTGAATTTACTTTCAAGTTAGATGTGTTTCTTGTATGCAGAATATTGTTGGATTTTGTTTCTTGATCTACTAATCAGCTATTCTGTGTTTTTTTGACTGATGAGTTGAGACCATTTATATTGATAGTTTTGTCTGCTACATATTGCTTTACCTTTGTCATGTTACTTTCCTGCTACAGGTTCTGTATTTATTTCCTCTTTTTAATGTCTTGCTCCATTTAGTTTATTTCTGTTGTTCTTAAAACTGCAATCACTTCTGTCTCTTCCTAGAATATATGTCAATACTCTTTATAAGGTTGGTTTGATGGTCATGAATTTCTTCAGTTGTTCTTTGTCATGAAAGGATATTATTTCACCTTGGAATTTGATAGATTCTTTTGCAGGGTACATCAATTGGAAGTTATTCTCTTTCAGAACCTGAAATACTTCATGCCAAGTTCTTCTTGATTTGATGGTTTGTGTAGAAAAATCTGCTGTAATTGTGCTGGATTTCCCATTGTAGGTAATCTATTTCTGCTTTTTAGCAGCTTTTAATATTCTATTCTTTTGCTGAATTTCTGACATCTTGATTATTATGTGTGTAAGTATAGATGTATTGTGATTATGGCTGTGTGGGGTTTTGCATGCCTCACTTATTTGTATGCCATTTTTTTGTGTCTGGAAAATTTTCTACTACTACTTCTACAAATGGTCTTTTTATGTCACTTGTGCTATTGTTCTTATATTACTTTTCTTTACATCATCTTTTAGCGGCTCAATTATGATTTCCTTGGTCCTCATTAGTTTTAAGAAATATTTTGTTTCACATTTATTAGCTGCAACACTGTCTTCAAGGTCTGAAAGCCTATCTTCAGTTTCACTCAAAAGGTTTTGCCAGCTTTCAATGGAGTTCTTAATTTCCTGGGTGGCTGTTTGAATGTTTCATGTTTTTAATTCTTTCCTGTATCGTTCATTGAATGTTTCCATTGTTTTTCTATTCTCCTTATTTTCTATCTACATCTTCTTTAACTGTGCTGAACAATTCTTTCACATTTTTTGTCCTTTCTTCTGGATGTGAGAGATTATTTCCGATCTTATTCTATAGCTTGATAGGCTTATTTCTTTACTTCAGTTGCTATCATTTCCAAGTTTTTGAATGTCTTTGTCTCCTCAATTTGTTCTGTGTAGGATAGAGGATTGAGATTGCCATTTGCTCCTGCATTTTGGCATTTCTGAAGCTCCCAGTAATCACCCAGGAGTCCCACAGTTTTCCTAGAGACTGCCAAGTTCTTAAATGACTCCTGGAAAATTCCATGCCTGCTCACACTGAACCCACAGATAGCAGCTCTCCTATGTCCCATAGGCCACTAAGAATCCTCCTGAATTCTTAAAAATGTGGACTGGCACCAGCAGAAGCTCCATATCTGCACACTGGGGCATAAGGAACATCAGAGCTTACCAGAGTCCTGTAGGCTGTCCAGAGTCCACCAATGTTCTTAAATGGTGCCGGGAAAGCTCCATGCCTGAGCACACTTGAATTTTTATATCTTCTTGATCCAGCTTTTGCCACCCATATGTATCTAGAAATCTGTCCATTTCTGTGTTTTCTATCTTATTAGCATGCAAGTTCTCAAAGTAGTTATTGGTGATCAGGATTTCCCCCTGCAAAATCCCCTGTCATTTCACCTATTTCATTCTTTATTACATAAATTAGAGTCTATTCTTTCCTCTTTTTGATAAGATTACCTAAGGGTTTATCAATTTTGTTTAATCTTTCAAAGAGCCAACTCTTTAATTCATTGATTCTTTGTGTTATTTTCTTAGTCTCAATTACATTAATTTCTGCCCTGATCTTTATAAATTCCTTCCTTGTACAGACTTTTGGAATAACTCGTTGTTCTTTTCCTAGAAGTCTGAGGTTCAGAATTATATTGTTTATTTGAATATATTCTATTTTCCCAATGTGAAAGTTCACCACTACAAATTTCCTTCACAAGACTGCTTTCATGGTATCCCAGTAGTACTGGTATGTTGTATTAGCATTATCATCTAATTGTAGAAACTATCCAATTTCTGCATAGGATTAAATGCCAATGCCTGTTTCTAAATCCTGATCTCTATGTGAGCTGGGTCTTGCTTATGCTCCAGAGACTTCATGGGCCTTGTTGTGTCATGTTGAGATTGTCATCTTGGCATCTCAGGTCGGCATCTTCTCACTTCCATCCCCCTGAGAGTGTGCCTCCAGCTGTTGCCCTTTCTCTTCCCAAGATCACTCACTGACTCATACTTCAACAATCACACTAGCTTATAAAGACATTTTTCTCACCACCAGGTGCTCATATCATCTTCATATGTTAATAAACAGATTCAACTTTAGTCACCCAACCCTAAATCTGTGCTGGATGTTGATGACAGAATAGTTTTATAAAAAAGGTTAAACACCCAAGGAGGAGAAGTCTACAATCTATAAAATAAAATTGTGTTTCATATGCTTTTCTCTTCTTCTAAGTTCTCCCTGCAAGTACCTGAAGAGTGAAAGATGCCATGTGAGAGAGAAGGATTACGATGGCCCTGAAAAGGTATGGCATGAAGGAGTCTGGAATTTACAGTGATCCAGTGCCATTACCAGGCCACAGGTGGGGATGTATTCTGTCCTGTCATTGGTGAATAAGACATGAGAAATGGCTCAAGAAGACAGGAGATTACATAGAGGGAGTAGGATGTAAAAGAAGAGAGAAAAGGACAGTAAATGAAGATATTATAAATCTACATCTATATACCAGGGAGTCACCAGATAAGAATGTTTTTAAGCCTTGAAAGGGAACACAAAAGCCCCAGAAAAGAGGGTCCCTTATACTTTTTTTCTCTCAGCCTTTGGTCACAAGTAGGCCCATTTGGCAGAAGGTCAAATGTACAACCTGTTGTTCTTGTTCAAATGGCACATAGATGTGAATAATGAAGGAACTGGAGAAAGAGAGGGGAGGATGGTATCTGGATGAGAGAAATGAATAAGAAGTCCTTTTCTACATGGTAACCTGACAGAGTAAGCAAGCAAAGGAAGGTTTAGGGGGTAGTAACAAGTGCATTATATGATAGCAAGATCTTCTCTCTTTACTATCTAGAAAAGAAAGCACTTAAGGAAAATAGGCATTTCCTTCAGCCTCCTCCACAGGCCTTAAAGAAAATGGAAATTGCTGAGCAATTAAGTGTTTCAAAGAGGAAGGTAGGAGACAGAAAGCATAGGTCAAGGGTCATGGAGACTGTGCCATGTACTCAGCACCAGAGGGAGGCTTTCCTAAAGATTTTCTCTTCGTCTTCTTGCTTGTAAAGAGATCCCTTATAATTCCAGTGCTTTGTTGTTCAGCAGGCTCAGCTACTGTTTGCTTCTGCCTCTGTGTGTCATTCCAGGTTGCTTCCACTACTGTAACAGACCCATTTTCTGCTTCATGATTTCAAATTCCTGAGCTAGAGGATCTGATTGGTCCAATGAATCACTATTGCCACCCCTGGGCAAAACTTGCATGTTAGACAAATTCTGGGCCACTAATTAGTCTGCTTAAGATGAAACGTTCAGCACTTTCAATGATAAACAGCCCTCTGTGACATGTATGTCACAGGTCTGCCACCACTGGCCTATATATTGCCTTTAGTTCTCATACTCTCCCTTGTCCAATTAGCAGGATTGTGTGGCACAGAATATGGCCATTCTCATTCTAGAAGAGCTACCCTGGACTGCTCAACCTAGCAAGGAGCTATGAGAATAGGAGAAACACAGACTGTAACTAACAGCTGTCAGGAACTGTGAAGGAGCTGAGATTTAACCCTAACTTACAAATTAACATGTTGGTTTTCCACAGCTTTCTGGATAAACAGGAAGACATGAGACTTGAGTCAGAAAAGAAACACAGCTTATAATTTACAACAATAGCAGCAATCAGAGCATCAGCATTTGCCAGCTTTCTGGCCCGATGCCTGCAAGGTAATAAGAAGAGAGCCACATGACTCTTATCCACGGGGAGATTATTACAGAAAGGAACCTGAACTTAGAGAATCTGAGTTTTTACAATGCCTGTAAACATTATGCCCTTTGCTCTGGAGGGAGAGACAAACTCTCTCTCCCAAAGCCCTTCACTGTGCAAACATTCTTGAAAAAAAGACACTCTAGAACAAAGGTGGTCACAAGATACACAGAAACCAGAGACCCAGAGAGGATTACCCCACATCAACTTTTCTTGCCAGTACACATCCACTGATGATGTATTTGATCTTGAACTGGTTGCTTAGAGTCCAGAACTCAGAATAAAGGAAGTAGATGAAGTCATTTTTTTGTTTTAAATTATGAATTAGTCAAAGTTAATCTTTGATTTTTTCAAGTGATTCTGCCTCATTTGCTGCCTAAAGCCTGCCTCACACACTTATCTTTCCTTCCTTACTCCCATCAAATGAGTCTTATTCTAATGACAGACTCCAATATAACCTCTCAACCACCTTATTTTTTTCTTTATCAAACATGTATTTCCATGCATTCTAAACATTTGAGTAATATTAATTCACTTTATGTTTATAACAACTTTATATCATGGGTACTTTATTTTTTTTATTTTTTTATTTTTTGGTCTCTTTTGAGACAGGGTCTCGTTATGAAGTTCAGGCCAGCCTTGAGCTCACTGTTGTAGCCCAGGCTGGTCTCGAACTCACACCAGTCCTCCTGCCTCAGCCTCCCAAGTGCTGGGATTACAGGGATACACATGGGTACTATTGTTATCCTCATGTTATTCTAATAAAATAAATGTACTTTTTGGAAATAGAGTAGTCAGTTGTAGCTATATTTCAAATGATTCTAGAAGCATTTCAAGCATCAGATTTGATGGGAAGTCAGGAAATGATACTAGCTGCCCTAGTGGTACTCTAATAATAAGAATTTTAGGACAACTAAAAATACCCTTTTGGACCACTTAAAGAGTCTTAACATCCCTTTTAATCACTCTCTCAGATTCTCTCTCATATGCGGTCAGGGTACAAGGAAGTTCCAGAACTATCTGGTTCAACTGGTTTCTAACAGCAGTGCAGATTCACTCTGAGTAATTGGTTATTTTTACTCAAGTGACACCACGTCTGGTTCACTGCTACATCTCCAGTGCCTCACTGGTGCCCAGTTACTCGTGGAGCTCAGAAGAGAATCAGTGGCCCATACTAGAAACTTCAAGGACTAGTCATATAGGAAAGTGTTTCAGGATTAGAAACAACAAATTTAACTTCATTTCAAATCAAAGGATAAATGCACGCCTCCACATGAAAAGAAAGGAAGCTGAACCATGCAATCTAGCAGAAGAAAGTAGAAACAAATGGATATATATATATATATATATATATATATATATATATATATATATTATTTTTTGTTTTTTAATTGGGCTGGGAGAAAGAATAGGAGATCAGAAGAGGAAACAGAATAAGGATAAAGGCAAACCAGAAATCCCCTGATCAACCAGAATAAATTCAACACAAAATAAAAGACAAGGTGGAAAGCTATCAGGCACCAGAAATGTTAGAGGCTGCGGTTCCAGGAAATGAGTGGAGAGAGAAGTTAATAGAAGGTGGGAGACAAATATTCATAATGAAAATATTCAAATGGCTGCCATATGTGAACCCGACTGTATTCTTGAAAAGATTCTAACAATTTTGTGTTTATTAATTCATTACAGTACAACTTTGTGAATTATATTTCGTTATGAATATATCACCATTTTACAAATGATAAAATTAACAGAGATTAACATTTTCAAGGTCACACATCTTGGAAGAAGCAAAGCTAAGATTTGAACCTAATTAATTTGTTTAGAGTCCATACCACTCACCTGTACAATTTATCACTACTTCTAAGAAAATACAGCCTCAGGGCAACACCCAAGACAAATAAATTAACAATCTCAGTTGGTTCTTTTAAGATTTGG
Organism: Myocastor coypus; assembly: GCA_004027025.1. Lineage (NCBI taxonomy): Eukaryota > Metazoa > Chordata > Mammalia > Rodentia > Myocastoridae > Myocastor > Myocastor coypus. The sequence continues at coordinate 14,016 of PVJA010037044.1, forward strand.
TTATGCAAATGACCTCTTATTCCTACTCCTAACCACATTGCTTCCCCTCCTAAGCTCCTCCCTATAGAAATTCTGGCGTCAAACCTGCTCACCTACAGTTGACCACAGGAAGACTCTAGAAGTAAAGATATTTGAATCATCCAAAAATTAGACTCTTCAATAGCTTCAAGTTTTAAAACACCTGGAGATATTACTATTAATATTACTATTAATCCAATATGTGCAACCTTTTTAAAAATAAGTATAAAAGACAGCTGGAGAACAGTGAAGAAATTACTATGAGGGGTTCGATCTCCGACCTGCTGTGCTGGCCCCAGCCCCAAGGGCATGCCAAGGCAGTGATGGAGAATGGGCGTGGTGATCTGTACCTGTAATCCCATAGTTTGGAAGGCTGAAAAACAGGAAGGATCACTATAAATCCAATCTGTGTAACAAGACCCTATAGACCCTGTACTAAATATATAAAAATTAAAAAAAAATTACTCTGATTATACAGAGTTGTAGATGACATAATGATGGCAATTTTCTCAGGTCTGATATAACAGTCATGTGGTCACATAGGAAGCATTTTCTATTTTTAGGACACACACTGAAGCATTTAGGCCAGAAGTGACATGAGTTCTGAAAAGAACATTTAAGTGGTTCAAAAGGAAAAATGGATAAAAAGGTTGATTGATTGATTCCTAAGCTATATCTGGGAAAATGTTAACAATTTTTAAGTCTGGTGAAGGCTAGACAGATGTGCCCTGAAATACTCTTTGGGATTTTTCTGTATGTAGTTTTTATGATGATAAGATTGGGGAGACAATGATTGCTTACAGATTAGCCAAAGAGGACTGGGCACTTGTTCAACACAAAAGCCTTCAGGGATGAGTTCAAAAGCCTCATCTTGACCACACAGGGTTGAATGCAAATACTTTCTCAATAAAACAGAAATACAAAACTGAACCAAGAACTGGACGGGAGATTTGGCACTCATTTCAATAAAGATAGCCCGGGCAGCTGTAGCGAAAATAAAATTACCTCTACTCCACAGAGTCGAGCCTGGAGATGCTGGCATTTGTGTGGTCTCATGATTTTCTGGAAACAGCTGGGGACAATCTACTATGGTTGAAACCCTCACTCCCTAGCTCATGAGTCATTTGACCCTGAAGACAAATTACTTCACACAGTTTCCCCTACCGATATTTAATGCATAGAATTCTATGTGGAAACAAATACACCCATGTATATGAAAGGCATCCCACAAGGTATGGTCCACTGTGAACAATTAGCATGTGCTGCTCTCATTATCCTGAGAGAGAAGGAAGAGCGAAGGGAACACAAACACTTGTTTCCCACCAACTACGACAGCGAAAACATTCCAATCTACACCTCCAACAACTTTGTTTACAATTACATGTCGGTTTAGGTGGTTTAATTTCTGTCTTTTAAGTGGAATTGTGTGGCCTGCGGATAGCAGGGCTGCTAATGAAGTTAAGTAGTGGAGATCACTCTGCAGCAAGGCAAATAAACAGTGAGGGCTCTGCTTTAGTGTTTATCTTCCATGATACCTCGTTTTTTGCCCGGGTAATTATCTCTGGGCAGCAGACACTTATCCAGAAGCTAGGGATAATGCCATTAACACGGCCTCCTAAATACACCCTCTCTAGGCTACACAGGGTCCTCAGGCTGCTTGCTACGTCTTAGGTGCCTCAGGTCAGTCTTGAACTAAAATGAGAAAGCAAATTATTCGAACTCAGCCATGCCTCCCCAACAAACTTCTGTACAACCTTGGCTCATCCTTTTTTAAAAAAACAAACAAACAAACAAAAAAACTATAAGCCGGGCGTGGTGGCGCACGCCTGTAATCCCAGTACTCGGGAGGGTGAGGCAGGAGGATCGATGCAAGTTCGAGACCAGCCTGGGCTACAAAAGTGAGCTCAAGACCAGCCTGAACTGCAGAGTGAGACCCTGTCTCAAAAAGACAAAAAAAAAACAAACAAACAAACAAACAAACAAACAAACAAAAAAAAAACTATAGTTGCCAAGGATGTTATCTGTAGCAATTCAGTGCAATCTTCATTATGGGTTGGCAGGCGGGTAGTAGCTGAACACCAGCATTCACTGGAGAGCTGGGTTGGAACCTTCTGGGGATGAGAAATAGGAGGCGGAGTGTGGTGTGGCATCATCTTGAATGAAGAAGTCAGGGTCACCTTTCCTAGAAACTGGGAACTAAAGCATTCTGACATCATGTGTACCCTCTGTGGGCACAAAGGTGATCCGGTGACTCACCAAGCAAAATGAAAATGTTTCTGGAGACATTCCACCCAAACTCTTTCACTATAAGAGTGTGCACCGTGTGTCTAAATCCTTGTTCCACTGTCTTTGTTTACAAGTTTGACTGCTGGTTGGCATTTTAACAGAGAAGATGTGTAGTGATCTCCCAGGTGTAAGTAGTCTTAAATTTACCAAGAGCTTCCCAGCCCATTATCTCAGTCTCCAAATTGTGCCCAGATTCCTGTCAGCTTAGTGGTGTAACCAGCTCCCCTCACACACCCACGTGTGTTCCGAATCACAGATATATACCCTGAGATCCCCAGAAGCGCCACAACATACCTGATACACTGCATCTACAGGGTAGAGGGAGAGCTTCACTGGGAGTGCTGGGAATCCGGAGACCGCACAGCTTCTCCTTGAGAGCAGGGAAAATGCTTCTCATCCATTTTCCTGTCCAGAGAGGGCTTTAGGCTCACTGTCGATGCTGAAGATCTATCTCCGCAATGACGGGAAGTCAGGGTGTCTGGAGCGCACACGTTTTCTACTCCACTGACCTCCAGATGACCCTTCCTTTCCTCTGCACTATCTGTTAATTCCTTGTGTCTGGGTCCCAGGGAAGTGTGGACAGAATGAAGGAAGAAAGTGAGATAATGGATACATCTCTCACAAAGCTAATGTGTAGTAGGCACTTGCAAACCGTTTCTTCGAATTTAGAAACAATATTTATTGACTAGCTCCAGCAGCAGATTTGGTCAGGAAAGAGGTCAAAGGGTTGATCTGAATTAGGTCTGAAGGTTGGCTGGAATTCAATTACCCATGACCCTCTGGTGTCTCCTGCCAGCCATGATTAATGGAGGCTGGCTAACGAAGGCTGGATTAGTAACACTGCAATCGACCTTTCTTAGAATAAAGATGTGGGAATTATCCAAGGAGCAATCTCAGGCCAGATGAGGTTTCTTAGGTGGGAAATATACTGGTGATTTACTCCAATTACAACAGGAGACTTAAAAACAAAAGAAAATATAGTGCAGCCAAGAGTCTCTGCTCCTATTTTTTTGTTTATGTGACAAGTACCCAGACCTAGTACCCTTGCTGGATGTGAATAAATGGTAATCTAAGGCCCTGGTGGTTTGCAGCCAAATCTTTCAATGGCTGGATCATGGATATTTGGGGGGATATTAACAGGAGAGCTGACTGGAAACAGAAGAACTATATTAATGAAAATAAGGACATTCACCCAATTGCCAACATTTTCCTTTTTCCCACTACAGATTTTCTTTCTCAGCCTCCCCTTGAAGTTTATCCAGGCTCATTCCAGGGATGCATGCAGACTTGGACAGCCAAAATCCCAGCTACAAGATTCTTTTCATATGGAACATTTTTTGAAGTTCATCTCCCAGAAGGTATTTTGAAAACATGATAATGATAATATCTGTAGCTGTTGTTACTATCGACTAACTGTTTAGAATTTCCTTTTAATATTTCCAGCTCTTTAACCTTTCTCTAGGAACACTATATCTTCTGCCTTAGGGGAGGGAAGCCCAAAGAGGAATGACATCTTTTTCCTTTTTGTTATGATACTAAGAAACTTGAATTCATCAAGCCTTGTTTTTGAAGATCTGGACCTTTAGCCTATCCCAGTTTACAAGGCTGAGTTAAGGCAAGGGAAGATGGGCTCTATCCAACCTTGGCCAAGTTGCTTAATTAACTTAGGTGAAATTTAATCAGATGCTCTGAGAGCTACTGCATTGGTATATTTCAGCAGCTTATCCATTTCTATACACTACTCTTCTTCCCCTTCTAATAAAAAGTAACCTATATGTAATTCGACATATGGATCTTCAAGCTCACAAAATGAGCCCAAACTTGAAAGAGATCCAGATAATAATAACATTTATTATTTTGAGAGCATTACCTAGCAATTTGGATTTATTTGCTTGGAGTACTTCTCCCTGTAGCTCCCCTATAGACAAGAGGGGAATGATAATAGCACAAATATCCCTTGGTGAGGAATTCACACCTTTAGAACTGTAACGTGGCAAATCCTGGTGAACTCTAATGTGTGTATGCGTGTCATGTGGCAAATAGGCCCAGCACCCAAAGCACATAAAGAAATCATTGAAAGACCCTGGACTGACTCCAAAAGGCCGTGGCTAATGTTTTACCTAATCTTTCTCTGGTCTCTCCTCCCTGCCGGTGCCCCACCCTTGAGATATGCACTACAGAGCTTCCTTGCAGCTGCTTCTGGGCTGTTTGCACCCTCTAACAAGCTGGCAGAAGGATAGACACTATCATGAAGCCAAAAGCATAAAAGGGGAAACGTTAAGAGTAAGACGTTGGGGGCTGCTGTCGGAGGTTAGCGTGTGTCATCTTCTGAAAGGGTTAATAGTCTTGGGAGAGAGCCCAGGCTGACCAATGGCAGGCCCAGAGCCAAGGGCACTCCCTGGTAGGGCCCAGAGGTGACTGGCTGGGTCAGATCCCCTGGGGCTCTGCAACTTGCCCTGGGAGTGTATGGGAGCTGGGAACAAAAGTATTTCTTTAAGCTTATTTTATTTTCAATTCTTTTTATCTTGGCTTTATCTCAGGCACCACAGACTCTAGAACGTTAGAAGTTAAGGGTGGGGTAGGGTGGGGCTTAGTGATTTCTTTTCTTTCTTTTTTTTTTTTTTTTCTTAAAGGGAAAGAACAGGGAGCTCTCCTTGAACATGACTATTTTGTTCAAACACAATCAGAGTCATTAATAAAAATGTTGAGCAATAATAGTCAGTTTGCTCTCTTTGGAGCTGGCATTTACAAAGGTGGCAATGGCAGAGCAGAGAGCAGAAAGGAATTGTGTTGCTAGCTAGGAAGGAATTTGGACCCATGAGATATTCCTGCTGTTAATTATTGATGATTTCACCTGGCCTGAAGGAGCCGCAGCTTCAAGGGAGTATGTCAGGGTGGGCAGCAAAGACGGCCATGCATTGGTGGCAAAGTGGAGCTGCTGCAGAGCTTCAGCTATTTTAGAACACAGAGAGAGATCCACACTGCCAAGAATTTTAGCTGCATTCCAGACCTGGAGTTTATTTTTTGAACAATAGAGATGTACCATATTGTAAGGAAACACAATCTGTGCGAATTCAAACTTGCCAAACTAAATATAGAGGAATGAGGTATTTTGCAGGATTTTTACTAGGACCTTTTAAGTACAATACCAACTATTTTTAAACTAAGGATTGGGATGTAGGCAACCTTTTAGAATTAAAGAAGAGAAGTCTCCCAGCATATGTCTTCTTTTTTTTCATGTTTACTTTTCTAGCACTGGAAAATGAACTCAAAGCCCTCTCAGTGAGCTATGTCTACAGCCCTATTTACTTATTTATTTTGTTGTTGTTGTTGTTTCATTTCTATATTTAGGAGAGGGTCTGCAGGGTCTCACTATGTAGATCAGACTCACAGTGATTCTCCTGTTTTCAGCCTCCCCGGTGCCAGGATTACAGGTGGGCGAGTCACCACAACCAGTGTCAATCACCACCTCAGGATGCCCTGTGGGTGGGGCTGGCCTGGCACGGCGGGGATCAAACCAGGCACTACACCGTACCTGAGCAGCCTTTTTTAAAATGTTGAGACAACGTCTTGCTGAGCCACTGAATTATCCAAGATGGGTTCAAATTTGAAATCTTTTAGCCTCTGCCTCCCAGAAAGCTGGGATTTCAGACCCTTACCACCACCGCCAGCCACATGATTCTTAGAATGGGCAATCCAGGCTTTGGAGTTACGCCTACCTGAGCTTCAGCTCATTATGACAGCGGGCAATCACTTTACTCCTTTTAAGCTACCTGTAAATCAAGGGCAGTGTCACAGCAGTCACACAGGAGGTGCTGCATATAACATGGTTAGGGATTCTCCCACACAGTAGGTGCCTTACAGTTCTTAGCCCCTGCATATTCTACTTCCTTTCTGAGACCACGCAGCACAGCTCATAAAGAATAAGAAAATTTAGCGCTTCTTTATAGCTTTATGTCAAGTAAGATGCAACACCAAAGCCAAGACACTTTCTGGCTGTTTCTGCCTTTCTCATATTTATTTATTAATTAAACAAATACTTTCACAGAGCTTACTACGTAATAGGCTCCTTCTAAGCACTTGATAAATACTGATTCATCCCATCTTTCATAACAACCCTTAGAAATTCAGACTCTTACTTTATTTCCCTTTTGCAGTGGAGGAAGCAGAAACTCAGAGGAAGTAGTTCTGGAGCACAGAGGGAAGCAGCCAGCCAGGACCTGTATCCAGGCAATCCGGTCTATCATGGCCTCAGGTCTCAGGGGCGCGCTGTTGATTTGAGAAGGGCCCCTGAGATGAGCACAAGCGGGGGG
>PVJA010037045.1:0-20664 GCA_004027025.1 Myocastor coypus
AGGCAGTTACACAATTTTGACACAGATATTTGGAAATTCAAGGAAATACAAAACTGTAGCCTGTCAAGAATATCGTTTTTGGCCCAGCCTCTTATTTTCAAGAACTATTCTTGAGAGAATGACAGTAACTGAGTTTACACCAGGAGCAGTACATATCAAAAAGACAAGAGTGAAATGTATAGCCTCCAACGTCACAAACTTCACTGGTGGCACACTGCAAATGCAAAACCTTTGATTGTATATGTATCTGCTTCTTCTTAGTCCAAAGGGAAGTATATTCTTTCCTGTTTTTTTTCTTTCTTTTTCTTTTTTCTATGCAACATTAATAGGGAGGTGGGTCATGCCCACACACTGCACTCTATAGAATGATTGTTAGGACAATATGCAATATGTCAACTTTCAAAGAAAAAAAGGGGGAAAAGAAAAAAAAAGTAATGTGGATTTAGAAAGGTTAATGTTTAGTTGTTTGATCAATCTTATATACCTATATGTATTAATCTAAACTGATCCGATGATGAAAATATGTAATATAACCATTGTTAAATTTAAACAATAAAAAATTGGAAAAAAAAATAAAAAATAAAAATAAAAATGGCGCACACACACACAAAAAAAATAAAGAATAAAAAGTGTGAAATCATTACAGATCCTACAGGAATTCAGAAAATCACAAATACTCTTTCAAAATCTTACTCTCACAGGATGGAACATACAGAAGAAATTAAAAGACTCCTGGATACATATAAATTACCGATACTGAATCAATAAAATAAAAAAAATTCAGTATATACCAATATCAGACAATGAAATTGAGAATACAATGAAAACTTTCAAGAAAATTAAACCCAGGTGTGGAATTCACAGCTTAATTCTGCAAGAAATTTAGAGAAGATTTAATGTTAACTCTTTGCAAACTCTTCAAATGATAGTGAAATGGAAATAATTCTCTGAAACTCATTCCTGGATGTAAATGTTACGCTGAAACAAAACCCAGAGAAAAACACAACTTAGTGTATTATATTAGGCTTAGTATATTTGCATTTGTGTCTGTATCTTATAATCTGTTCCATTGGTCCGCTTGTCTGTTTTCTTTGCCAGTGCCATGAACATTTTTATTTTCAAGTCAGGGAGTGTATTGCTTCATGCCTTGCCTTTGTTGCGCAGGATTGCCACTGCTATTCTACTTATTTTGTGGTTGCAGATAAATTTGAGTAATAGTTCCCTAAACCTATGAAGTGTCTTAAAGTTATTCCAATTGCAATTGTGTTGAATCTGTATAAAAATATTGGGAGTATGTCTGCTTTCACATTGTTGAATCTTCTCATCCTTAATCAAGAATTATTTTTCACTTTCTTAAATCAACTTAAATCTCTTTTTTTTTTGAATATTGAGATTTTTGACTGTATAGATATTTAATGTCCTTTGTTACATTGACTTGTAAGTACTTTATTATTTTTATTATTTTTAATAAGAAATAACAATGTGAGAGTTTCTTTTATTTATTTATTTATTTATTTATTTATTTATTTATTTTTGTCTTTTTGAGACAGGTTCTCGCTATGCAGTTGAGGCTGGCCTTGAGCTCACTTTTGTAGCCCAGGCTGGTCTCGAACTCACACCAATCCTCCTGCCTCAGCCTCCCGAGTGCTGGGATTACAGGTGTGAGCCACCACGCCCTGCTCGAATGTGACAGTTTCAAAACATGCTAGTAGTACATTCCTAATGTTTGATACAATGCATGTTGTTATCTTCCTAGAAGTTATAAAGAGCATAGGGTGTAGATGTGATAATTTTTCTAATCAGTATTAGTACAAAAATTTTCCTCTCTTTGAACTAAGAGAAAGTAATTGTATACATAATCCAATGTTTAATAATCGCAGTGAGTTATTGGTAAAACTGGCGATGTTGGAAGCTGCTGATTTAACCCTTTTACAACTCAGCATACTAATCTAGCGTTACATTTTATGCCTCGTGGTTAAACTTAATTCTAAGCACTTTATTAATTTCGATGTTATTGTGAAAGGCATGCTTTCAATAATGTCTCTCTTTGTGGATTTATTGTTTGTGTATGGAAATGCAATTGATTTTTACTATTGATTTTTATTAACCTAATATGATATTGAATTTGGTCATTACATCTACACGTCTTCTGGAGCATTGTATCTTCATATAGAGCATCTTGTTCTCTGCAAATAATTATAATTTCACTTTTTTCTTTCCAGTTATTATTCTTTTGATTTTAAAAGAAAGATTTTGATTTTTATTTATTTAGTATAAAGTTGGCTCTTGAGTTGTCAAAGATGATTTTATTGGGTTGATATGAATATCTTCTATTGTGGTTTTCTGTAGGGTTTATCATGAATGATTGTTGGATTTTGTCAAAAACTTTTTATGAATCTATTGAAATGATCATGTGATATTTTCTTTGGCTCTCTTGATGTGGCATGATATATTTATTTATTTATACATATTGAACCATCTCTACATTTCTTGCATGATATATTCTTGGTGATGATATATAATCTTGTTCATGATTTGTTGCATTCTGTTTGCCTGTACTTTACTAAGGACTTTTTGTCTATGTTCATTATGGAGGTTGACATATAGTTTTCTCTTATTACAAGGTAAGAAGCATTACAGTCCTTGACTTGAAAATTAAAAATGTGCATGGTACTGGCAAAGAAAACAGACAAGTGGACCCATGGAACAGATTATAAGATAGAGACACAACTATAAACACACTAAGCCTAATGTTTGAAAAATTGGCCAAGAAAAAAAAAAAAAGAAAATTGGTCAAACATGTTCATTACAAGAAAAAATAATCTCTTTAATAAATGGTGATACAAAAACCTGTCTGTCCACATCCTGAATATTAAAATTAAACTCATGTTTATCACAATACACTAAACTACAGTCAAAATGGATCAAAGATCTAAATGTTAAAATACAAACAATAGATCTACTAGAGGTGAAATTAAATAGAAATCTTGAAAACATAGGAGTACGTAGAAAATTGAAGAAGAAAACCCAACCTGACTAGATAATACTTCTTAGCATCAGCAACTGAGATCTCAGCATTTCGAAAAGTTTGTGAATGTCAAAAGAAATCACAAATAGAGTAAAAACAAAGCCCAGAAAGTCAGAATAATTTTATCTGACCATCCCTCAGACAGAGGACTATTATCTAGAACACATAAAGAATTTAAAAAGTCAGGTCACCAAATTTGAAATTTCCAATGGAAAAAGGATTTTTGAGATGAACATGCTCTTCTCAAAAAAAGGCAAATAAATATGTAAAAATTTTTCATCATCATTGGTCATTTGTGAGATGTGAATTAAAATACTGAGATTCCATCTCACCCCAAAAAATATGGCTATCATAAAGAAGTCAACCAATAAGAAATATTGGAAGAGGTATGGAGAGCAAAACCCTTCTCCATTGTTAGTAGGAGTACAGATTGAAATCTGTGAGGAAGTTCCTCTGAAGAGTAGGATTAGAGATCCCATTCAACCCAGCTATTTATTCTCTTTGTGTGTATTTTCCAGAAGAACTGAAAACATCGTGCCTCATCAATATATATATATATATATATATATATATATATATATATATATATATGTGTGCACTCCAACTTACCATAGCTAAATCTTGAAAACAACTCAAATACCCATGGAGATCCACAATGGACTGTTACTCAGCTATAAAATATGATAAAACTCAAGGCTTTTTTAGATTAACTGATGCAACTAGAGACCATGTTCATAAGTGAAATAAATCAGATCTGCACATGTAAACATCATTTCGTCTTCCTAGTATAAGAACCTGGAAGATTAAATAAATTCTGAAAGTTATAATACATGCTGTGAAAGGGAAAGTATATATTGAAAAAGAAGAACAACTGGGATGATGAAATGGAGAAGGAAGCTATTGAATATGTATACTGATTTCTGCTGGTTTATTGAAAGGAGCAGTTAATGCTTAAGTTTTTCTTCCTTTTTAATTTTTTATATCTGTTTTCCCCAATTTTACATGCTTACATATAGCAATCTGAACAACTGTTTTGAAGACCGCTATATACAATATAATAAATATTGTTGAATTACTATAATTTTATTTAATGAAATTTTGTATCTATTTTTTGTTATTTTTATTCTCTTTGAAAACCAAAGTAATTCAGCAGCTTTATTAACTGTCAAGAATTTTTTGGAAGCACCAGTAAAAAGAACGAAAGGGGTGTATTAGATAAGTAGTTTGAGACTCTCTGAAGAATGGGATATGAAATTTCAGGTAAATGAAACATAATGTGAACCAGAGTTGCAAATTAAGGGGTGTCTTTAAGATATGTTGCCTAGGATGTAAATTGTCACTGTGTGTTAGGTTACATAAGAATCTATCTATGTGTTTGAAGTTGGGATATGCTGCCTACAAATATTTCTGCTTCTTTAGGGCTGAAACAAGTACAATTTACAGGTCAAAGCAACAGATCCATAACCTTGTTTTACAGACTAATTGTGAAATGACCCTCATGAGTTTTTGAGTGATTTTCTTAAAAAGAAAAAAAGACTTGTCTTTTGTGTTGTTTTTTTCTCAGGTGCATTTAAGTTCTATTTGAAAATATCGATTTCCTTACCTCTCTTTTACCTAGTTTTTTTTTTTTTTTTTTGTCTTTTTGAGACAGGGTCTTACTATGCAGTTCAGGCTGTCCTTGAGCTCACTTTTGTCACCCAGGCTGGTCTCGAACTCGCACCGATCCTTCTACCTCAGCCTCCCAAGTGCTGGAATTACAGGTGTGCGCCACCACACCTGGCTACCCAGTTTTTGTTTTTTTCTATCAAAGCAGTAATCTTCACCGAATTGTAGCCATGTTGTTGAGTACAGCTGCAGTAATTTTGCTCTCTGCTACTGAAATAAACTAAATTATATAACTTGTTATCAAACTGTAATTTCTGTAAATGTGCTGAAATCAACTTTGCTACATACAACTATGCTCACCTTGAGATACCCAGTATACTATAACCTTCAGCTAAAAGCTTATTTGCTCTTGTAACTACTCTTTACCATCCTGTAAATAAAACAAGCTCACTGTAATCACAACCTCAGACTTTGGAGGTTGTTACTTTACTGATATCTGCTATTATCAATAAAATTTCCTTTCTTCTTCTGAGCTCCTGGTTACTGTTAACTCAATTTTCCCACTATAATTTTGGGAGTGTTGGGCTGAGAAATAAGAAGAGACAGCTATCGCCCCAAACAGGCTTTGCCATGGCTCATGGAGAAGGGTCTCCTCAGCTTTATCCCAGCATCTCTTGATCTCTTGTACTGAAGCCATGCTCATCTGATAGACCTAGAGTAGATGACATCACTTTCATTGGGTGGACAGCCTCAGGCTAGACCTGGCAAAGATTCCCTCAGTTAGGCTCCCAAGGGCCTACAGTCCCTGTCTGCATTGGAGCCAACTTATGATCTTTCTGCTTAACAGTGCATAATATTCTACAGTTATCTAACCTATTTCTCTCTGTCAGAAAAGAATGGTACTATCACTGAGGCAACTATCACACATTCTGCCTGGCACAAACTTCCAGCCGAGGAGGATATCAAATCACAAATGAGTTACTCTATTCCTGAGGAGAGATATCCTAGCATAGTTAGTGAGGAATCATTAACTTCTTTCCAGACAGTCTATTTTCCTGTCTCTTCCAGCTCCAGAAATATATTTTCTTCAGGCTGTCACCATTTCCCAAGAAGAACAACTGGCATACACAATTGTGGATACACATATATTTGAAACCAAGTCAGAAGTTGTCAAGACTTTGTTCCTTAGAGATTAAGCCGAAGACTCTCCTTTTGGATTGACTGTCACCCACCCACCTCTTATTGTGGAACTCTGGGCAATTTCGACATGGATCAAGCAGCACCAGTATTCCATAACAAGATGAGCTTGACTAGGAATTCAACCACACATCTAGAAGCTTTGGAACTTCAGAATATTCATATGTTGGCAGTCACCTGGGAATATACCTCTACTGCCTGTCAATAAATGTATTGGGGAATGTCTTCAATTTAGGATCTCTGAACCAAAAATGTCACCAAAATTGCCCTCTAGCCTGCAGTTCCAAATCCGTATATACTTAGTCTTTTGCCACCCACAGTTTTTGAGTTCACGTGCTTGAACACAAAGTTTATCTTCTACTGCATTTGGTAGCTCTTGTCAGCCTTGCCCTTTCACCTTTGAATGGGAAGATCCCAATTCTGGATTGAAATTTCAATTGAACTAGACAAGCCTCTGTCTAGATTCAAAAATCTTACCCTATTTTGAAAAGCCCTGTCAGCAGACATAATTAGTTTACCCAGCATAGAATATCACTACACCTCCAAAACATTAATGATTTATTTCCTTATAACTAATGTCATCCAAACTACTTGCAGAAGAGAGACACAAAAGTTCTGCTACAACATCTGAAAGAAACTATCTACAAGGTATCTTGGAAAAGGGCACATATTCATAAAGAAAAAGTCATCATCCGTTATTTGTCTAAAATCATGGACAACATGTGTTTGGATGAAAAAGAAAGCAGCAATGTACTCCATCCTAGTCCCAACCACATGAAAGAAACCAAAAAGTCCTTGGAGCTTCTGGGATTTGCAGAGTCTGTATCCTTGGGTTAGCAGAAAAAGTAAAGCCTTTATATAATATTTTGTCAGAAAAAAGACTGTAACATTTTTCAACTAGAAACTAGTACAAGAAAACACTTTCAATGACATTGAAAACTCTTACTCTACAATCCCTTCCTTGGGAATTTCAAGTGTAACTCATCTATTCAGCTACTCTGCTGATGAAAGATATTTGGCTTCAGATGTGCTTATTGAAACTTTGAGCTCCTGGAAGCACCCAGTGACCTATCTGTGCAAACAGTTGGTTCTAGTAGCTAAGGGCTGACCACCTTGCCTACTTGCTCTAGCAGCCACTATCCTCATCAAGGAAGTAGATAAACTCACCTTAAGGCAAGAACAATTCAAGTGTCATATTCTGTACTAGACCTCCTGAATAACTGTGGACATCACTGATTCTCCAATATCCAGGTCATTCATTAACAAGTACTTCTATGAAAAAATAGTTGCCTGAAACTTGTGGTGGTAAAATCACTCAATCTTGTTGCATATCTGTCTGCCAAGCTAGGGCCTTCATACTGTGACTAGCTGGCACTAACTGATGAGTCATTTTTATCTAAACAGACTTAAAGATGGACCTCTATGACCAACCATGAGTTTACCCTGTTTACAGTTATTTTGGCTGAAGTTCTTCTTCAGGGATCGTCTGCACAGTGAGCTGAATTATGGGCCTCACAGACGTCTTCAATTGGTCTGAAAACAGAAAAGGTCAGTATCTAAGCAGACTTCAGATATGCTTTTGGCACAGTTCATATTTACAGAATTCATATTCATATAATATATATGAGAGAGATAGAGAGAGGATTATTCATAGCAGAAAGAAAAGTCACAAAAAAAGAAGAATTTGATTGCTTTTTGTTACTGTCAGGATACCCAACTAAGGGTCAATCATCTGCAGCCAGGCACTGAAAAGATCAAAAGTCTCATCTGCTTAGGAAACACTGAGGCAGATAAAATTAAAAAGGCAGCTGCTGAAGGAACATTCTGGGACAAAAACAGCATAAAACAAATGTAAATCTTCAAATAGATATTCTTCCTGGTACTGTGATGGTAATCAAATATCAGTACCATGCATGTAAAAAGGAAGAAGATGAATGAACAAAACAAGAGCAAGCCACTAAGAGACCCAGACCATGGTGGACATTCTCACATGTAAAAACTATTATCCCCAAGGATGTCTTATGTCCGAATTGAAAAATACCACAATCTAACACATGGAGGAAAAACTGCCATGGAAGAGCTCTTAGGCTATGTTATGGTTTACCTCTAGTTGCCCCTGCAAAGCCTCATGTATTCAATGGGTGGGGACTTCTGTAGATTGAGATTTGACTCATGAGTCACTGGGATTATGTGTTTTAGTACTGATGAGATTATCGTTCTGAGTAGGGCTTGAAGTATGGGTGTGGTCTAGGGCAGATATGCTAAGGCAGAGAGCCTGATAGGAATACAAAGAGAGACAGAGAGACAGACTAGAGCTGTTGCTCTGCTGCCATGATTGGTTGGCGGCCTCTGTCACCATTTTGCTGCTCTTCCACCGCCATGAACTGGATGCTCTCTGTCCTGCTCCACTCAGCCTCGGGCCAGCGGAGTAGGGACTGAAACCTCCACAAACTGTGAGCTAATAAACCTTTCCTTCCTTCATCTTGAGAGTTGGGTATTTGTCCCAGCAACGAGTAAAAAGTAACTAAGACAGAATTTGGTACCAGAGAAGTGGGGACATTGCTGTGACTAACCTGACTATGTGGATTTTAAGCTTTTGGAACTGGCTTACGGGAAGAGATAGGAAAAGGTTTGGAGATGGCAGCTGCAAGCAAAGCACTGGAATGGCTTCGGCTGTTCTCTTTGGGAAATTCTGCTCAGAGCTTAGACCAGAAAACTGACGCAAGGCCTGTCTGGAAAGGTCAGGCTGAGGAGGTGCCTGCTGGGAAAAAGGACAGCATTGGTCCTTGGACTCCAGATGATTTGTGCTTTGGATTGGCTGAAAGGCTTTCGGGATTTTGCTTGTACCCACACACCTTGCCTAAGACTGATATTAAGCATGGTGGACTGATAAATCTTTCAAGAGACATTTCAAAGTAGCAAACTGTTGGGGCTGTGGTGTGGTTTTTATTGATTACTTTTAGCCAGATTTATGGTGAAAATCAAGAGCAAAGAGCCAAGAAGGATGATTTAAATTGTGAGTTTGGCCAGAAAGGAAGGACCAGGAAATCTGCGGACTGCAACAATGGAGCTAAAAGGATCTCCATTCCTGGGAAGAAACCAGAGAATCAAAAGGATAGCCTGAGGGCATCAGAAGAGGCGGCAGCTCTCCCCCGTTTGCAGCCTTAGAATTACAAGGGAGAGAGGCCTTGCCTTGAGAAGAAAGACGCAGAGAACCAAGTATCAGAATAGCGGCAGCGGCCAAACCAGGTTCCAAACTGGCGCCTGCATGGAGAATATATTTTTCGGAATCAGGGTCAGAGTGCTCAGCGATCTAGGCCCTTCACCCCTTCAGCCAAGAGAGAAGGAAGCCTGCCAACTGCTCCAGCTGGCAGCAACCCTTGGTATTACCCACATAGGCATACGCAGAATGTGGGAATTCTGAGGTTGAAAAGGCTTCCACTTGGATTTAAGAGGAAGGCCTGGGAGTCCAGGCAGTGTGCCCCTGAGAGGGCAGTGTGTAAAGATGGATGTGAGAAGCCTGTTTAGTGGAAACCCCAGAAGTTTGGACAAGCCAGGAACGTAGATCCTGCTAAGATGGAGCAAAGCCAGCCTAAGAGAGAAGCCATGGGAATTACCACGAAGAGTGCCATAGGAGCGGAGTTGCATAATACTCACAACTCAGTGCAGACTGCTTAGGATGCTCCAGTTGGAACTATGGGATTTAATGTTTACCCTGCTGGATTTTGGACATGTGTTGATCCCCAATGCTTTGTATTACCCTGTTATTTACAACTTTTGGAACTGTAATGTTTACCTTATGCCTTTTAAGGTTGGATATGTTTAACTCTTCTATTGTACAGGTGCTCACAGTTGAGAGTTTGCCTTGGATCTTGGAGGAGACTTAGGATTTGGACTTTTCAGCAATGCTGAGACTACTAGGACTTTGGCAACTCTTCCAGATGGACTAAAACATCTTTTGTAAAAAGGCATATGTATGAGACTTTGGGGGTCCAGTGGCGGAAGGTTATGGTTTACATCTAGTTGTCCCCCCAAAGCCTCATGTAGTCAATGGGCAGGGACTTATATAGATTGAGACCTGACTCATGAGTCACTGGGATTATGCTTTTTAGTACTGATGAGATTATTGGTCTGAGTAGGACTGGGACTATGGGTGTGGTCTAAGGCAGATATGCTAAGGCAGAGAGCCTGATAGGAATATAAAGAGAGGCAGAGAGACAGACTAGAGCTATTATTCTGCTGCCGTGATTGGTTGGCTGCCTCTGTCACCATTTTTGCTGCTGTTCTGCCACCATGAACTGGATGCTCTCTGTCCTGCTCCACTCAGCCTTGGGCCAGCGGAGTAGGGACTGAAACTTCCACAAACTGTGAGCTAATAAACCTTTCCTTCCTTCATCTTGAGAGTCGGGTATTTGTCCCAGCAATGAGTAAAAAATAACTAAAACAGACTAACACTATTGTGTTATAGCTCATGCCTTGCCAGCACATAATTCATTGTCACTATTGTCAAACCAGTGCTGAAAATAATGATTCAGAGGTTTAAGTACCCTCTGAGGATCTAACTGACTGAAACATCAGCATTTAAAGGTATACAAACTGACTTCAGAGAAGCCAAATCCAACAAAGAATACTGATAACTTTTGGTCTTAATCTGTACTTTCACTGCTTGAATAAAAGTTTTCCTTATCCAGAAATTATTCCAATGTGATCAAGCCTTGGTCTTCAAATGTATTACCAAACATGCACTCCCTCTCTTTGTGTGAAGTGATAGTGTCCTAGCCTTTGCAGCAGATTGTTTAAAACCATGCTAAGATTAAATGAAACATTCATATACATATTGGTCTCAGTAATCTGGAAATGTGGATCAGATAAACTAGACTTTCAAAACAATCTTAACCAAGTTCTGTCATAAAGTCAGAGACCCAGAGAATGACCTTATTCATATGTCTCAGTTTTCTTTTTAATGGTCTCCTTGGTTGACTGGCTTCACCCCCACAGCTGTTGAACTTGTAGAGATCCAGCCTTAGAAACATCAAAACCCTGATGAAGATAACCTTTCCTATTGTCACGGAGTTTTAGGAGACAGCATCTGATCCAGGCAACCCCATGAAGATTACCCTTCACTGACAGAACACCAGCCCATGCTCCTGTAACACATGGCTTCCTCCTTCTTAGGACTCTTTAAAACTCTAAACCTTTTTTCTTGCGAGAGGGCTCTGAAATTTAGCCCTAACCAAATGTAAAAACTAGAAAAATATACTTTTTCTGCTATATATATTGTCAATATTGGGGTTGGTTATCTTCAGCTGTTTCCACAGCTCATACGGGAACACCTAAATCTAAAAGGATGACTTGAATTATTACCTTACTTTATAGTCCTGAATCTGTATTCCTAAACTAAGCCATTCAGACACTAACTCTGCTATTTCTGTTATCCTTCTGCCTTCTACCTTCTACCATTACCCTTATCACTCTCTCAGACCACACAACACAACTACCTATTCAGCACATGTATCAGAAGAACTAAAAAACCAGGTTCCAATATAGGTGACAATCCAAGTTGAAAAACACCTAAAAACTTCACAGTCTTTATTCAGCCTATGCATCTAACTACCCCATTCAGAAATTTCTGGTGGTTGAGTAACACATATTTACACCTGACTCTTCCCAATGGCTAGAATGGAACCTAAGGCCTTGCCCAATTGGATATTCACTTTTTAACTGCTTGGAGATCAAACTCTCCTCTTGGTTCTTCCCATGCATTTAGGAAATGCTGCTCAGTGGAGTAGCCAAGGTTCCTTTGACTCTACTGTCTACATGGATGCAATCAGGGTCCCAGAAGGAGACTCAATAAAATGAAAGCTTTAAATCAAAGAATCAAAGTTTAAAATGTGTTAAAAACAGCTTTTCTACATACATTTAGGCTCATGTTAAGACACTCATTTTTCTAAAACCTTTAGCTAAAAACTTATATCATTATTGTAACTTCTGTTTGCTACTCTAAAAATTAAAAAAAAATTTCTTTCTTCACCACTTCAGACTCTGAAGGATATTCCTCCTGAGTTTCTAGCATCAAAAATCTTTCTTTTACTGATTTCTTGCTTACTGTTGAGTCTAGTTTTCTCATTATACTATGACTGCAGGTCCACATATACACAAATACTAACTTCTTCTCAAATATGACAAGCCAGAAGGCCTAGATATGAGGGCAGTATTGTGCTTTATAGTTTGTGTATCTTTCTTGATCATTTGAGTTTTGACATTATAAATGCTCATGACTAGTAAAATTATTACTTTAGACTTTCAAGTAGATATACTTATAGTCAAGCCTCACCTGAGAAAGTACTTCTCCACAAACATACCATATTCCACAAAAAACAGAAAAACATTAAAGTGTCATGCTGTCCTCAATAAATAGAATAGATGGCCATAAAGAAAATTTAGGGCAGGACATATGTTCTGTAAGGCACCACTAATTCCAGTATTATCTAAAAATCTGAACTGACCATCCTGGGAACTTAACCACAAGTATTTCACCTAGATTCCTAGAACTATGTCCTACTTCCTAAAGCCTTTAAAAGTTTAACTTCTGCCTTGGTCAGCTGCTGAAATCATTCACCATGTCAGCATGTCTACACCTAAAAAATAAAAAATCTAGCATTTGTTCACTTAAAGCCTATCTCCATGTCATTTCTCATGTGCTATTGACAACAGTTATTAGCCAAGTGAATTTACTTTGTTTGACAGAATCTTTTTAAATAATTGATTGGGTTTCATGTAAATATTCAAATTCCAAAACTGAAGAAAATGTTTCAAACACATTGGAATAACATTCTGTTGTAGCATGCAGAACAACACTTTTAAAGTATTGACTACAACATATCAGAGATATTTTTCCTCGAAAATAGTGGTTTTGGGCTGGGGAGATAGCTCAGGGGTACAAGAGCCTGGCTGGCAAGTGCAAAGTCCTGAGTTTGAGCCCTGGTTCCGCAAAAAAAAAATGCATATATATATATATATATATATATATATATATATATACATATATATATATATATGCATATATGCATATATATGTTTGGAACATCAATTTTTTTTTCAGATGAATTACATTTTTTGGATAGAGTAGAGGTAATTTAAAAAAATTAAATAGATAAATGTATAAATAAAATATGTGTTATTTATCATTAAAATGCTAAAATCATTTGTTAAGAATAAATTTATAAACCCTTGCTTCTTAAAATTTGGAAAAATAATATATTTTACACTATTAAATATATTTTATGAGTTATTTATATTTGTACAACACTGGCATAACGTAAGATATCTGAACTTTTTCAAGTTTCAAAACAACTATTCTAGAAGAGAACTCAATGGCAGCATAGAGAAAGAGATTGATTCATAGGCAGTTAGAGCAACTCAACTTAGAACACAGACAATGATAAGAAAAGAGTGGCACATACATCTTGAAACCAAAATCAATCTGAAATAAAGGACTCACAGATAAGAGAAAGCACAGGAAAAAGATTTAATTAAGTGGCCAGCCAGTCTACACAGCTGTCTGTGGAACAGTGGACATAGATACATTCCTGGAATATTTGAAAACTTGAAAAGTGACAAAAAATGGATATACAAAAATATCAGGGCTAAGTCAAGCCACACAGAATAGACTTGGGTAATGAGGTTCTCTGCCTCTTCTTCATCCTTTAAGTAGAGCATGACACAGACAGACATTAAATTATTCCAACACACATGGGTGAGTGAATTGCTCCCTCCATAATGATCAGGTGGTTTTCTTTTTTTCTTTTCTTTTCATTTTGTTTCATGTTATTTTGCTTAGTTTCATTTTGTTTCTTCGCTTTGCTTTTCTATTTTCTCTTTTCTTTCCTCTTCTCTTCCCTTCTCTTCTGTTCTTTACACTTCAACTTCTCCCCTTTCCTTTTGTGGACTAGAACACTAACTGGAACACTTACAGAAAAGGTTAAAAACTACCGGAATTTATAGCAAATGTAACAACTAATCCTTCCCCATGACCTGCAGCTATGAGGGATAGGAATTAAATAGCCTTACACCACAGTACTGTATAGTATAGCACTGTCTCCTTGCTGTGGGACAGGAGCACAATGACAATGCAAAGCAATTTACCCTACCTTGTCTGATGAAGTTACAGACTATAGCAGATATGAATAGCAGTGTGTTTGAACCTCCTGAAACAGTGATTGGAAATTTATTGCAGTGGCCAATATATTGTATCAACTTGGCTAGATGCCTGGTGATCAATACATTGTATCAATTTGGCTGCATCGCCTGGCAGCTCCACACTGTGTACTGTGAGGGCCCTGCCCCATAATAACTCAGCACAAAAAGGAGTTGAGGAATAATTCAGTATTCCACTTCACAGTCAGCTTGGACTTCATTTCCTGGCTTCCAGGACAGACTCTTCAGCCGCCAGATTGGATCCTTCAGCTTTCTATAGCAGATTCTTCTGTCTTCCACTGCAGACACAAAGGCTGACCCATAAAGACTGTTAGAAACTGTTAGAAACCATTAGAAACTGCTAGAGACCTTTAGAGATGGAATACTGCAGTGAATTTAAAAGCCTGGGGACTGAATCCTTTAGTTGGTAGTGTACAGATGCTCTTGTCACACTTTCTCATCTGACTCAGGAACTGACTCAGGTACATCTTATGTTATATCTGTTCCTTGTATTATATCTCTTCCTCTAGTAAAATCCTGACTGAGACAGAATATGGTACCAGGAGTGGGTTTAGAGTAACCAAATATAGTTACAGTACTTTTTAATCACCTTCAGTGTACTTGGAATTGGCTTCAAGATTTGATGTGACCTAAAGACACCATGGTCTCTTCTGGTATTAAGGTTCATAGTGATACTCCTTGTCATGAGGTTTTTAAACTAACATGCCATATAGATCCATTTGATTACCCTAATTCACCACTTGTGAGATGTTAGGAATTCAGAGATTCCATGCAAAAAATTTGAATCTCTTTGGCAGAGTAAGGCATATAATGAAGCCAGCTGTTTAGTCTTAGCCTCAGTGGATCGTCCTGGCCACAGTGGTACCTTACCTTCTCTTCTAGACCCTGTAACATGCGATGGCAGTGTCTCAAGATCTTGCTATGTAACTCAGGCTGCTTTAAGCTATGAAACCTTCAGTAACTGTGATCTCAATAAACCTTCCCTTCCCTAAGCTTGTGTGTCAGGTCTTTGTCCCAGCAGTGAGAAAATAGTAACTAAGACAATTAGTATTCCCCCCTACAGGAGAGGAGTGATATCTTGGGCTGAAAAGCCTTGGATGACACCTATAGGAACACAGGATCAGGCAATATTGTCCCATGCCACACAACCCTGAAATAAATATCCTGAGAAGATAGAGATTTGGCAGTGGAAGAGGTATACAAAGTGCTGAGCAAGGACCAGGAAGAACTAACTGTGTATAGAACTGAGGGCATCTCCCTGTTTCTGACTGAGCAGCATAGCAACTAGGACAGAGATGCCCAGCAAAACAGGATAAGAAGTGGTAAACCTGCTAAGAAAATTACATAAAGTAATAGTTGAAATCTCTGGCTCAGTTCTCCACATCTGGAGGCAACGATAATCCTTGCACTCATCACAAACTCTATTAGAGGCTTTGCAGTGCTATCCAGTAGTTTTTGGGAGCTTGGTGGACATCAGAGAAATTTTGTTTTATAAATTTAATTTTATTTGTCTTTTTTCTTTCCTGTTCTATTTCTTTTCAATTTTTCTGTCCTTTTCTATATTTTTTTGTGCTAATCTCTTTCAATTTTGCCTTTCCTCAATTTATCTCCAGACACTATGCTGTCTTTACTTTTGTGTAGATTTCCTGCAGAGGGCAATCCCTCGATGACTGAATATGAAATGCTGAATATCATAGCCATTTGTCAAAAGTCTTTTAGCATCTCTTAAAACTTTTAAGGATACTATTACTCTA
Organism: Myocastor coypus; assembly: GCA_004027025.1. NCBI lineage: Eukaryota > Metazoa > Chordata > Mammalia > Rodentia > Myocastoridae > Myocastor > Myocastor coypus. The sequence continues at coordinate 15,802 of PVJA010037045.1, forward strand.
TACCATAGGTAATTGAACTTAACATCATTGTCTTTATGAATATCAAATTCCTTAGACTTAATGTGGAAATGGTATTTTCAATCATTGACATTCTAATAAATCCCTATAGAATATGATAAAATGTTGCATATTTTTACACAGCAATTTAGAAATTTAACCATATACATAATTATACCACGATTCTCTTCTGCAACTTAAGTCTGCAGACTGAAAAATTACAGAAAATAAAAGGACTTCAAGGATAGCCAATATTTTGGCTCTAGACTTTCAATGTCAGTGAGGACTTAGAACATAAGAGATCCTGTACTATAACATCCTATAACTCAGCGGTGTCTCAATCTTTCTGTTCAAGGAAATAATGGGGCAACAGAGGAAAGGGACTGATGATGTACAGTGTATGCAAGGAGAGTCAACTAGAAAGAAAACATTCTCAGGCTTTCAGAGTGCAAACTGGTCAAGCAATGGCCATGAATCATCCAGATGGCTGACACTGATAAAAGTTCTACAAAATGCAGTACATGGTTCCAAGGCAAATCCTGAGGGCTTTAACTGAATTTGTCAGATACAAAAGTTACTTGTTTTGTTGTATAGGCCTTGCTTCCACATTGTTTTAAACATCTACCAGAAAAGTTTAACCACAAGACATAAAAAGGAAAGCCAGATAACCATGCTAAGTTGTAAAAGGCTCAACTCAACAAGCTTCTGACAATGCCAGTTCTGCTAAGAACACATTACTATTATGAATTATTGAACTATGTATACAACTACTTTCTCTTAGCTCAGTGAGAAGAAATATGAGTGCCAATGGTGCTTAGAAAAATTATCATGTCTGAGTATTGTATTTAGAACAACTACTATGAAGACAACAGTATACATTGTATTAATTATTATGGCTGTCCTACTCTAACGTGTTTTAAAACTGTCACATTATCATTTCTTATTAAAGTAATAAATTATAAAAGGTAAAAAAAATACTTAAGGAAAAGCCATAGCCAGCTCTGAACATATTTATTTATTTATTTATTTTTTTATTATTTTTTTTTTTGAGACAGGGTCTCACTGTGCAGTTCAGGCTGGCTTTGAGCTCACTTTTGTAGTCCAGGCTGGTCTCGAACTCACAACAATCCTCCTGCCTCAGCCTCCCAAGTGCTGGGATTACAGGCGTGCGCCACCACGCCCGGCTCTGAACATATTTATACATGGAAATAATGTTAAGTTCAATTAAGCAGAATTGTATCATACCAATAAATATCTGCAGGCTGACAGTCAAAAATTTGAAATCCACTTACAATTATAAAATGAAAAGGTAACTTTTTTGTTCAAAACTGATCTTGAATTTTTATTTCTTTGTGACAATATAAAGATGCAAGAGTTTTTTAAATATTTAAAATTTTATTTTAAAGAGTAAAAATAACAGAAACAAAAATAGAAAAAGTACAGCAGGCAAGAGTACTTATAGTACAGAGTTTCAAAACAAGAACAAAAATTTAACAATAGTTGTGTTACATATTTTCATCATCAGATTTGTTTAGATTAATAGATATAGACATGTAAGATTGATCAAATAACTCAACATTCACACTTTCATAAATTTTAATTTTTTAACTCTTCCAAGTTCATTTTGTGTTTAAGTCACTTCTTCTGAAAAAAAAAATTATAGGGATTGAGTATGCTGATAATGCAAGGTCCTAAGTTTGATTCCTGGTACCACTCAAAAGTTATTCAATTATTTTGTTTCTTCTTTTGAGATTTTACACTAGACAGACTATATGATATTTGCATATGTAGCTCTGGTTTATTTTACTTATGAATATATGTTCAAGATACATATAGTTGTATATGAAGTCTTGCAGTTTATCATTCTTTATTGCTGAGTAATATTCCAATTTATGAAAATACCACATCTTTTTCAACCATTCCTTAGATGATGGACATTTTGGTTGTTTCCAAGATTTGACTATCACAAATTGTGCTGCTATGAACATAAGTGCACACATATCACTATGATATGATTTTTCAGGTCTTCTGGGAAAATTCCCAGTAGGGAGATAGCTGGATTCAATGAGATTTTCAGTTCTAGTTTCTTAAGGAGTCACGAAACTGTTTTCCACAATGGTTGCACCAGTCTGCATTTGTTGCAGCAGGAAGAAGTGTTGTTTTTTCCCCACAGCCTCTCCAACATTTGTTTTGATGGATTTCTTTATCGTAGCGATGCTTTCTGGGGTGAGATGGTATCGAAGTGTTGTTTCGATTTGCATTTCATGAATGGTTAGAAATGTGGAGCCTTGCTCTGCATCCCTGCGACTAACTTCCTGTTCCAGCCCTGGCCCGAACTGCTGCTAGCGAAAACCGCGTGCCCACCTGGATAACCTGCCTCCGCCCCTCTGCCCCGCCTCTGCATTCCTGCAACTAACATACTGTTCCAGGCCTGACCCGAACCGCTGCTAGCGAAGCCCGCGCACCAGCTTCGTCAGGATTGTTGGCCCGCCTTCCCCTTCCCTGCGTTCTCACCCCCCTCCTTTTTTTTTTGAACCCCTCCAGCCCAAGCTCCAGTACCGAACCCATCAAACATCTCCTCTGGCAACTGATCAGGTCCACGAGCCTACCAGGACTACACAATCCCAAAGCTCCACCTCCACCTACAGACCACACACACAGGGCCTCACGGCAGCTAGCAGCGCCAGCTCCAACACAGAGTCAGGAACCTCTGTAAAGGAACCAGCTTGGAGTCTCCAAACCAAAGGCCCATAGACACAGCATAAGGCCACCAAAGTGCAGAGGTCGCTTCCATACAAAATGATAACAACAAGGACAAGGAGGCAATCTCAGGACCCGTGCCCACCCAAACCAAATACAGAAGACACTATCATGGAAGAAAATGGGAATTATACAGATGAAACCTCTGAATTTGTAGCATCTGAGGCAAACACAAAAGTGCAGAAACTGATAGAGCAACTGAGATCAGAGATAACATCTGAAGTAAAAAAAGAAATACATGAAGTGGAAAAACGGCTGGAGAAACGTATAGAGGACATCAGAGAAGAAATAATATCTAAAGTTAACAAAGACATGTCTAAATCAATAGCATCCCAAGTAGGGGAACAACTACACAAAAGTAGAAAGGAGAACAGAACAGAAATAATCTCTGAATTAGAGAGAGAACGGATAACCATAATGACAGACTTCAATACTATTAAAGAAGACATGGATAAAAAATTAGAGGAGAATAGAAAAATGATGGACTCCCTGACGGAGCAATATAGGAAAGACATAGATCGCATGAAACAGTTTCAAAGAGACATACAAGAAAATAAAATCTCGATCACAAGTTGACAAAGCCGAATGAACGAAAACGAAGCTAGAGTTTTGGATCTTAAAGACACAGTTGCAGCCAGTGAAAGAGTAAGAAAGGATTTTTAAAAACAACCAGAATGCAGGAAAAAATAATTCAACATCTGCAAGACGATGTGAAAATGAACAACGTGAGATTAATGGGAACCAATGAGAAAGAAGGAGTCAATACAAATGATATCAAAGAATATGGGCAGAAGTAATAGCAGAAAACTTCCCAAATTTGAGAAAACAATCAGACATTCAGCTAACTAAAGCCTACAGAACTCCAAATAACACCAACCCAACTAAAAACACGCCAAAACATATAATAGTCAAGATACCAGAAATCCAGATGAAGAATAATATACTAAAAGCTGCTAGAGAAAAGAAACGTATCATGTTTAAAGGAAAACCCATCAGAATAACAGCGGATTTCTCTTCACAAACCATGAAGTCATGAAGAGCATGGAGCAGAGTGCTTCAAGTCCTCCATGGAAACAAATTTCAGCCCAGACTACTGTACCCGGCAAAACTCTCCTTCACGTATGAGGGACAAGTGAAAAATTTCCATGACAAGCAACAACTAAAGAATTTCATGACATCAAAGCCAGTGCTACATAATATTCTAACAAATATTTTAGAAAGGGAACAAAATGACATGAATCCAACAAATGAGAACAGAAAGATCCCACAAAATAGAGGAACCAACTAAACATAGGAGGAAAAAATTGGTAAATACTAGAGAATAAGAGTCATGTCAGCCATAAGTCAATACATTTCAATTATAACCATCGATGTAAATGGACTCAATTCTCCAATTCAAAGAAGTAGACTTGCAGAGTGGATAAGAAAACAGAGCCCAACAATATGCTGTATACAAGAAATACACTTAACCCATAAAGAAATTCATAGGCTTAAAGTGAAAGGTTGGAAAACAATACTACATGCCCCAGCACCTCAAAAAAAGCAGGGGTATCAATCCTCTTTGCAGACTGTCTAAACTTCAAACCAAGACTGACCAAACAAATTCGAGAAGGCCACTACATACTGGTTAGAGGAAAAATTCATGATGAAGAGGTAACACTCATAAATATGTATGCACCCAACATGGGAGCAGCAAGCTATACAAAACAAACCTTAATGGAACTGAAAAATCTCACATCCAATACTACAATCTTAACAGGAGAACTCAACACTCCCTTATCCAAAAAAGCTAGGTCAATGAAACAAAAAATCAGCAAAGAAGTGGCAGAACTGAATCAGAACTTGAAACAATTGGACTTAGTGGACATATACAGAGTGTTTCTTCCAACAACCTCAAAATAAACATTCTTCTCAGCTGCACATGGGACATTTTCTAAAATAGATCACATATTAGTCCATAGATCATGCTCAAGTACATGCAAGAAAACAGAAATTATCCCATGCATATTATCTGACCACAGTGCAATCAAATTGGAAATAAATGACAAAAGAAACCATAGGAATTCAAGGACTACATGGAAACTAAACAGCACTCTTCTCAACAAC
>PVJA010037046.1:0-20666 GCA_004027025.1 Myocastor coypus
AAAAAAAAAAAAAAAAAAAAAAAAAAAAAAAAAAAAAAAAGACAAAAAAACAAAACAAAACAAAACTTTATTAAATAAGCCTTTCAGCTGGGCATGGTGGGTCATGCCTGTAATCCCAGCACTTGGGAGGCTGACGCAGGAGGATCGGTGTGAGTTCAAGACCAGCCTGAACTGCATAGCGAGACCCTGTTTCAAAAAAAAAGTGCCTGTTTAGGCAAGCTTAGGCAGGGACCTTGGTTCAGTAACCTGCAACACATGTGGTAGGGCGGGCAAAACTGGCGCAGCCCTGCAATCTTAGCGCACCGGGGAGGCAGAAAGCAGGAGCATCAGCGGGGTCCGAGCTGTGCAGTGAGACCCTGGAGCAACCAAACACATTAAATAACAATAATAACAATAACAATAAATCATATATATATATATATATATATATATATATATATATATATATATGTCCCAGAAATATAAGGACTTATATTTGAGCTCTCAGTTCAGGTTCACTCATCTGCACAGATGGTTCCTGACTTAACAGCGCTTTTTTTTTTCTTGTTTCAGAACTTTTGTTTGTTTATTTATTTATTTTTATGGCCAGCTCAGCCTGCTCTGAGGGCAGGGCTGGCGCAGCGTGTGGTGCCAGGGATTGAACCGCGGTCCCTGCAGCCATCCATGCTTTCCTAAGCAGGTGCTTTAGACCACTGAGCCATCCTGCTTGGCGCCTGATGTATGATTTTTTTGACTTTACTACACTGTGATTGCAAGAGGCACCCAGTAGACACTGGTAGGTAGTTGTTTTGTTTTTGTTCCACGGTCAAGCACTGAACTTGGGGGAATTCTGCCGTTGAGCTACATCCCCAGCCTTTTTTTTTTTTTTTTTTTTTTGTGGAACTGGGCCCTTGTGCTTGCTAGGCAAGTGTTTATTCTACTGAGCTATCTCCCCAGCCCCTCCCCAGCCTTTTATTGCCATTATGTTTTTAATTGTGAGGCCAGGTCTTGATAAGTGGCCCTGACTGGCCTGGCCCTTTGAGCCCTCAGGAACTGCGCCTGGCTTGGAGCGCAGGTGTGCACACTATCTCTGGCCAGGTGAGGTTTGTGTTAAGTGCAGTCTCAACGGACAGTGGGTTACTGACCTCCTGACAAGCGGAGCAGCATCTATAAATCTGTTCTTTTTTATTGCTGCTTTATTGAGCAAGTTTATGTATAACTTATCCACAGTTAAAATTCACAGTGTGTGGCTGTAACTTCCAGCACTCGGAGGCTGAGGCAGGTGGATCTTGAGTTTAAGGACAACCCAGCCTGCATGCTGAGCAGAAGGCCGGCCTGGACTGCAGAATGAGGCCCTGTCTCCGACCAAAAACACAACTAAAAGCGCCCGTAGTGGACCTTTCTGTGAGTCCTGACATGCACACACAGTCAGTTGTGTGGCTACCTCGGTGCCCAAGAGTGAACAGCCCGTAGACCCCCACCCAACAAATCCCTGTGTCCCTCCGGCCAACCATTCTGGCTCCCAGCCTCAAATCTGTTTTTTTTTTTTTTTTGAATTTTTAAATTGTATTTTTTATTTTTTTCTTGTTTCACAACCTTTGTTTATTCACTCATTTTTATGGCCGGCTCAGCCCACCCTGAGGGCAGGGCTGGTGCAGCATGTGGTGCCGGGAATGGAACTGTGGTCCCTGAAGCTGCCCAAGCTTTCCCAAGCAGCCGCTTTAGACCACTGAGCCATCCTGCCTGGCCCCTCAAATTTTTTTTTTTTTTCTTTTAATTTTTTTGAGGCAGATTGGCCTTGAAGTCATGGTGCTCCTCATGCCTCAGCCTCCTGAGTGTTGGGATGACAGGTGTAGAGGACCCACATCTAGCACCTAGATCCGATTTCTGCCCTTCCACAGCCTCCCCTCCAGAAAGCCACAGAAAGGGAATCCTCCCTGGCTGTGCTCCCGGCGCAGCTTCCCACTCCACCTCCCCACACCCCGCAGCTGAATAATCTTTCCAAACTGCAGAGGAACCCCCTGCCTCTGCCCCCCACTGTGGCCTGTTTGGAGCAACAGGATGGATGGCTCCAGAGTGACTCACAGAATAGCCACCTGAGGGCTTAATAGAATGAATTCCTGGGGCTCTGGCCCAGACCCGGATGCGGCGCCAGGAGGAGCCCAGGAAGCTGTTTTTCACAAAAGCCCAGGGGGATTGTAGGTGAGAGGTCCCCAGTCACCCTTTCAGAAGCACAGCTGGCTTTCTCCAGGCCTGCCACACCTGCTCCGGGCTCCCGTGGGGCCCAGTCCCTCCCTTGCCTGCCAACTCTGCCTCTGGGGACCATGCTGCCTCCTGCCGCGCGTGGGCACTTGCCCAGTCACGGAGTTGAGCTCCTCGGTTCCCGACCTGCGACCCCAGCCCCCTCAGCACGGCGGCCAGAGCCTCTGCCGCACAGTTCCTTCGCACAGAGTCCCTGCGTGAATCGCTCTCCGCAGGGCTGTCGCCCGCCCCCCCTCGCCCGCGTGACTCTGGCTAAAGTCGGTGGCCCTAGCTGGGTGCAGGAGGCTAAGGGTGAGGCTGCGTCTGTTGCTGATCTCTGTGTCGCTGGCACGGAGCGCAGGGTTGCCACACGGCAGGAACGGAACCAACAGGTGCTTATGTGAATGTGTGCATTGTCCACACCTGTCCCTGCCCCAGCTGCTGCGTGGCACAGGTGACCGCCCCCCTCCTGTCTCTTTGCTTTGGCCCAGCTCATCCTGGATTTCCAGGGAGATTTCAGCTTGGAGAAACTTTCAGCTGGAAACCCTCTTCTCGCCCTCCCGCGCCCCTTACCCTCCTCTGTTTTTTTTTTTTTTAGAATTTGTTTTTATTTTATTTTTTATTTTTATTCTTGTTTCAGAACCTTTTTTTATTCACTGATTTTTATGGCCGGCTCAGCCCACCCCGAGGGCAGGGCTGATGCAGCATGTGGTGCCCGGGATCGAACCGCGGTCCCTGCAGCCGCCCAAGCTTTCCTAAGCAGGCGCTTTAGACCACTGAACCATCCCGCCGGGCCCCCCCCCCTTTTTTTTTTTACTTTAGGCTGGCCTTGAGCTCGCTTTTGTAGCCCAGGCTGGTCTCGAACTTGCCCGGATCCTCCTGCCTCAGCCTCCCATACTCTGAGATTACAGGCATGCGCCATCGCGCCGGCTTGTGTTGTTTTAACTGCGTGCACCTTTAGCGGTACCTTTGATCTTCGTCTCGTAGCCCCCCGCCTGTCCCTGTGTTTGCCAACAATAGCACAAAGCCAGGGCACTGTTTTGCGGGGTCCCCTAAAGCTCTGTGCCCAGAGCCTGTCCAATCTTGCCCAACCCTTCAATTATTTTATTTTTTTTTTCTTGTTTCAGAACCTCTGCCCGTTCCCATGGCCGGCTCAGCCCACCCCGAGGACAGGGCCGGCGCAGCACGTGGTGCGGAGGACCGAACCGCGGTCCCGAAGCCACCCAAGCTTCCCCAAGCAGGCGCTCCAGACCATTGAGCCATCCTGCCCGGCCCCAACCCTTCAATTTTTAAAGTTTATTTATTTATTTTTATGGCCGGCGCAGCCTGCCCTGTAGGCGGGGCTGGCGCAGCTTGTGGTGCCGGGGATCGAACCGAAGTCCCTGTGGTTGCTTAAGCTTGCCCAAGCAGGCGCTTGGCCCTCCCCAACCCTTCGATTTTAGAAAGGCAGGTACGATCGGACTTTGCTCAGCAGAGAGGGCACCCGTGGGTGTCTCTGAGGGGTCGGGGTGCAACCTGGGTGGTCAGACTGTGGCGGGAGTTCAAGGGGCAGAACAGGTAGCTGGGCACTTTTCTGGCTGGACATTCTTCTGGTCTCGAAGAGGGCCCTTTGCCCTGGGGTGGCACTAGGAGCGGCAGACGGGCCCCCTAGCATGGCCAATGAACTTGGCTGCGCAGGACAGGGTGAAAGGAAGACTAGGCGGGGCTAGCGGAGTGGGTGGGGCCCCGCCCTGGCCTTCAAGCTCCGGGCCCGCCCCTTCCAGGCACCTGCCGCGGCCCGGTGGGTGGGGCCGAGACTCGGGTGGGCGTGCCCCCAGTCCCCGCCCCTCTCGCGCCCCTCCCCGCACGGCTCGGCCCCGCCCCCCTACCCAGGATAATTTTAGTTTCCTTGGGCCTGGAATCTGGTCTATCTGGGTGCTCGCCTCCTCCCGACCTCCGGGTCCAGAGTGGGGCCGTCCTCCTCCCACCTGCAGACAAGCGGGAGAGGACCGGGAATCCGAGCAGACGTGGTCCTGCTGCTCCTGTGGGCTCCTCCAGGTAAGCGTGGAGATCATCTCCACCGCCGCTGTCCTCACCCTGCCGCCCAGGCCAGGGCAGAGCCGTCGCGGGCCACGCTGTGGGGAGGGACAGCAGACAATCGCCGGGTCCTCCTTCCCGCTCGGCGATGCCGCGGGCAGGGCGCTACGGGCCTGGCTCTTCTCCAGGTGCGCTGCCGCCAGGTCCGGGGAGGTCCGGGGCGCGCGCTGCACGCTGTGGGTGCGGGGACTGGTGGTGTCGCTATGGAGGGGAGGGACTCGGGCCCCCAGTGTTCAGGCGGCCTCTGTTCCTGCTGCAACCCATCTTTCTCACCCCCAAGGTCCCCAGAGTGATTTCCTGCCTTTCACGCTCTTACTCCTAATTCCCGACTCAACGGGATTAACCGGTGGGGACAGTCCGGGGCTCCGAGCTGCCCCAACTCCCGGGGTTGGAAAACAGCGCAGTCCCTCAACTTGGGCGCCCGGGTGTAGGACCCCTCTCTGCGAAGGCTCGGATCCCCTGCTGGATGGGAAAGTGGGGACCCGTGGTACGGGTTCCCCTGGCCAGGGAGGAGGGGAGGGTGTGTGCAGGGCTGGGGTCCTCAGTGCGGGACCTGCGCAGCGAGTGGCTGGCAGGTGGCTTGTCGCGTCGAGGTCAGGGCGGGTTGGGGACAGAGAATGCACCCCTCTACACCCTGTGCACCTTTGGTGGGGGGTCCTAGACTGGACTCTGATCTTCCGTCCCCTCCCCCTATACCTTGCCAAGAGAGGGGGGACTCCCCGAGGCAAAATAATGATTAACCCCACTGGGGAGACTCCAGCATTCCTCCCAAATTAAAGTTTAAAACCGCTGCCCCCCTTCTCCCACTGGGTGTCCTTTCCAGGCGGAGGGAGTAGGCGGGACTTAAGTGCCCTGGGCACTCCCTCACCTCTGGGGCACCCCGTGGTCCCCCACCTCATCTGGACCCTGCACCCCCAAAGATCGGCCCCCCTCCCCCACCCTAAGTCCTGGTGGGACCGAGCAGGGCTCTGGGTCCCTCGGCCCTGCCCCCACCCTGGAAGCGGGGAAGGTGGCCTTGTTTTCTCTCGGCCTCAAACACTGGTCCTGCCACCCGCCCTTGGGGCCGGCCAACGGCCAGGTGGGGCGAGATTCAGGAAGTAAACAAGCTGGAAGGGTGGGAAGGAGGGTGAGGCTGGGCGGCTGGGGCCAGAGAGGCAGGGCTGCAATTGTGTCGTCGGGAGATGGGGTGCCTGGGGGGCTCTGACTAGGATCGTCCACTTCCTCCTGCACTTCCAGATCGCCCCACCCGTGGGGGGTGTTGTTCCTCCCCAACCTTGCCTGAAAGGCCAGGAGCAGGCAGCTTGGATGGTGGGTGTATTAACCCCTTCTGGGAAGACCTGAGCCCCTGCCTGCCCCTGCTGGGCGGGGGGTGGGGGGCGTCTTTTCCCCTGCCTGACCGACCGTCCGTCCGTCCGTCCATCAGTCTCTCTCCTCGGGTGTTTGGCTTTCCAGTCTTGCTCTCCTGGTCCCTCAGGCCAGAACAAAGAGAGAGGAACTTCATTCCCCGGGAGACAGACAAGAGCGAGGCCTTGGGCAGCCGGCGGTAGCAGCAGTAGGAAGCCGGCTGGGCCCGGACCCAGAGTCGGAGCTCCGGTGCTGCGTGGGGTGGCGGCAAGCAGAGGTGGGCTCCGCTTTTCCGGGCGGCAGCAGTGCGGTCCTCCAGCCTTCCCAGGGCTGGTGCTGCTGCGTAGTAAGTAGCTGAGCAGGGGCCGAGGGCTGAGAACAGAGGGAGCGGCAGAGTGCGGGTCCTGCCTGGTCTCCAGACTGGGGCTCGTTGCTAGGATGAGGAGGAAGAGGCCCGGACCCTCCCGCCCCCAGACTGCAGGTGTTGGGGGAGAGGTTGTTTGTTTCTGCAAAGCCCGGAAGCCCGGATGACTCAAGGTTGGAGAGCCAGGGCAGTGCTGTTCCACCCCTCTTGACTCACCTGCCCCTCACACCAGGGTCAGATGCCGGCCCCCACCTGGCAAGGGGATCCCAGATCCTCCACTGGCCTGGAGGTCCTGGCCGAGCAGAAGCGTCGGATGCCCGGGTGGGCATCCCCTCCGGCTGCTTGGCTCCTGGGGTGGAGGAGCCTGTGCTGGCCACCCCCCCATCGTAATCCTTCTTGTCCTAGGGGTCCCTGGGCCTGTGGGTGCTAAGATATGGGTAAGGCACTGCTGCTGCCTAGGGCACTGGTGCCAGATATGACGGGGTAGATAGGACTGGATGACTGGTGTACAGTAACTGGCACTGAGGGGGAGCTGTTGAGTCTGAGTCCAGGAAGGCTTCTCGGAGGAGGTGGCGTGCACCCTGGCACTCCAGGAAAGGGCTGGACAGGATCACGGGGCTTGGAGGGCACACAGGGACAGAGCCTTTGCCAACAGTCGTCCTGGCCACGGCCCTCTGCCTTGCACATCACTGCCCTGGATGCTGCCACAACAGGCTTGGCCGTGGGGCCTGGCTGGGAAATCCTGGGGCAGCAGCCAGGGCGGCACATGCCTTGCGTAGGGAGGCAAGGGTGGCCTTGGCCTGCACCAGAGCCAAGCCCGGGCGTGGGTCGCAGAGCCTGAGGCTGTGCCGGTGCTGGGCCCTGGCTGGCTGGCTCAGGACAAGGTCCTCGTGTGGAGCCCTGGCTCCAGGCTGCCCAGGAGCTGTGGGCACAAGGGCTCCCCAGGGCCATGATGGCCTCTTTTGTAAGAAGCGCTCATTCTGTTGTCCAGGGAGTGGAGGAGAGGCTGGCGTGGTGCCCCAGACACCTGGAGTCCCAGCACTCTGGGAGGCTGAGGCAGGAGGGTTACAAGCTATAGGCCAGCCTGGGTAGCTCGGGGACTCCAAGAGACCCTGTTTCCATAAATTTTCACTTTTTATTGTTTCAGAATGAGGGATTAAGCCGGGCGTGGTGGCACACGCCTGTAATCCCAGCACTCGGGAGGCTGAGGCAGGAGGGTCGGTGAGAGTTCGAGACCAGCCTGGGCTACAAAACTGAGCTCAAGGCCAGCCTCAACTGTACAGCGAGACCCTGTCTCAAAAAGACAGAAACAAAAAAGAACGAGGGATTGAACTCAGGCCCTTGTGCTTGCCAGGCAAGCACTTATTCTACTGAGCTATGCCCCTGTAAATTTAAAAGAAAATGGGCTGGGGAGGGCCCGGCAGGATGGCTCAGTGGTCTAAAGTGCCTGCTTAGGAAAGCTTAGGCAGTTGCAGGGACCGCAGTTCTATCCCCGGCACCACATGCTGCACCAGCCCCACCCTCAGGGCAGGCTGAGTCGGCCATAAAAATAAACAAACAGAAGTTATGAAACAAGAAAAAAAATTAAAAATTCTTAAAAAATAAAAAATGGGCTGGGGAATCTGGCTGAGTTCAGAGGCCCTGAGTTTCGTCTCCGTTATCCGTTATCACAAAGGAAAACCAAAAAGAATGGAACAAAACCAGCTCTTGGGGTACCATGGCAGCTGCGTAGGCCCTCGGTTCTAGGACGACACCTTCCTCTTCCCCAGATGTCATGGAGCCAGACCTGTTTCCACCGAGTCCTGGCAGTCCCTCAGACCTATGCCCAGTGCCCGAGACTCCACCCATGACACCTCCATCTCCTGACGCCCCTCTGCCTGGGGAGGCCACGAGGAGATCCCAGCCTCTGCCCATCCCAGCAAGCAGGTGTAGTGGGGTGCCGTTGGGTGACGGGTGACGGGTGATGGGGTAAGAGGGACCAGGTGGGGGTAAGCGGAGTGCATCAGCTGACCGAGCCCCTCCTCCCCGCCCAGGAAGCTTCCTGAGGAGGAACGCAGGGCCGCCTCACTGCCCTCCATCCCCAACCCCTTCCCTGAGCTCTGCAGTCCTCCCTCGCACACTCCCATCCTCGGGGGCACCTCCAGTGCCAGGGGGCTCCTACCCCGAGATGCCAGCCGCCCCCATGTGAGTGGTCTCTGGGGAGGGAAGGGGTTACGGTTGATTGACCTTTGGGCTGCAGGAGCGCGTTGGTGGGGAGGCCCCGCCCCTTCCCGGCCCGCCTCAAGCCTCCACGGTGCGGTTCCTGGGTGCAGGTGGTGAAAGTATACAGCGAGGACGGGGCCTGCCGCTCGGTGGAGGTGGCCGCAGGGGCCACGGCGCGCCACGTGTGTGAGATGCTGGTGCACCGTGCGCAGGCCCTGAGCGACGAGAGCTGGGGGCTGGTGGAGTGTCACCCCTACCTGGCCCTGGGTAAGCAGGGGCGAGGGGAGTGTGGGAGGCGGCCCCGGGGGAGGCTAGCGCATTGCCACCAGCCCGGCCTTGTGCCCTGACCCAGAGCGCGGCCTGGAGGACCATGAGTCTGTCGTGGAAGTGCAGGCAGCCTGGCCGGTGGGTGGAGACAGCCGCTTCGTCTTCCGGAAGAACTTCGCCAAGTATGAGCTGTTCAAGAGCTCCCCGGTGAGTGTGGCTGTCCAGATACCCCGTGCCCTGCCCCTGGCCCCCAGAACCCTGACCCTTGGTCCCTGGAGCCCTGACCCCCCGGCCCCTGTCTCCCCAGCATGCCCTGTTCCCAGAAAAGATGGTTTCCAGTTGCCTTGATGCACACAGTGGGGAGTCCCACGAAGACCTCATCCAGGTGAGGGGGTCTCAGCACTACTGACTGCAGCGCTCCCAGCCAGGCGCTGGCTGACCCTGACAATTTGTGGACAATTTGGGTTCAGGCTAGAGCCTCAGTTTCTTGCCTGTAAAACGGGGACAAGCAGGGTGTGGTGGTGCATGCCAGCATTCTGGAAGGCTGGGGCAGAACGATGAAAGTTCCGCCCCAGGGCATAGGGAGATTGCTCGCTGGTCTAAGCACCTGCCTGGCAACTGTGAGGACCTGGGTTCGACTCCTGGTACCATGTGTCCAATGCCATGCCAGCCACCCAAAACTGGGTGTGATGGCACATGCCTATAATCTCAATGCTGCTAGGGGGCTGGGACAGGAGGATCACCACCAATCTGAGCTGTGTATTGAGACCCTGTACCAGATACATTAAAAAAAAAAAAAGTTTCATCCTAGACTGGACAGTCTTTGACAGTTCAGTGAGATCCTGTGTCAAAATAAAGGTTGCTGGCTGGGCGTGGTGGCGCACGCCTGTAATCCCAGCACTTGGGAGGCTGAGGCAGGAGGATTGGTGAGAGTTCGAGACCAGCCTGGGCTACAAAAGTGAGCTCAAGGCCAGCCCGAACTGCATACTGAGACCCTGACTCAAAAAGACAAAAAAAATAAATAAATAAATAAAGGTTGCTGGGGAGAGAGCTCCATGGCACAGGTGCCTGCCTGGCAAGTGCAAGGTTGTGAGTTCAAACCCCAGTTCCGCAAAGAAATAAAAATAAGTAAATAAAAAAATAAATAAAAGATTAAATAAAGGAGTAGGGGGCTGGGGAGATAGCTCAGTAGAATAAGTTCTTGCCTGGTAAATGCAAAGGCCTGAGTTCATCCCCAGTTTAACCAAAAATAAATAAATAACAGAATTTAGGAAGGGGTAGAGAGCTCGTATGTGAAGTTCTCACTTCAGTCTCCAGTAATGGGGTGGGAAAGAAGCGGGGAGCTCATCAGCACTGGGGGAGCAGCTCCCGCCAGAGGCCCTCACCTCGTGCCTCCTGCTGCCTCAGAACTTCCTCAACGCCGGCAGCTTCCCAGAGATCCAGGGCTTCCTGCAGCTGCGAGGCTCGGGCCGCAAGCTTTGGAAACGCTGCTTCTGCTTCCTGCGCCGCTCCGGCCTCTACCTCTCCACCAAGGGCACCTCGAAGGTGAGGTGCTGAGGTGCCAGCCTGGCCCTGGCGCACCCCGGTGACTGTAAGAAGTGCAGTGATCTCAGTTCCGGTCCGGCTTCCTCGTTGGCCCTATGGCATTGGGCACTTGGGGGTCTTGGAATAGTGGGGAGATTGGGTCTCGTGTACCAAGTCTTGCGCATTTGTGGTGTCCAGGACCCGAGGCACCTACAGTACGTGGCAGATGTGAATGAGTCCAATGTGTACGTGGTGACGCAGGGCCGCAAGCTGTACGGGATGCCTACAGACTTCGGCTTTTGTGTCAAGGTGAGGCTTGGGCCCTGCCTGACCTGCAGGGAGGGTGCCGAGGTCTGACCCAGAGCTCCTGTGGGCTCTTGGTACCCGACACTTCTGCGCTGTGTACTGCGGCGTTGCCAACCCTGTGGACACTGGACAGGGCAGATACATCCTCAGGGTGGGCGGATGCATCAGTGGGACTGTTCCTCTCTGCCAGCCCAACAAACTCCGGAATGGCCACAAGGGGCTCCGCGTCTTCTGCAGCGAGGACGAGCAGAGCCGTACCTGCTGGCTGGCCGCCTTCCGCCTCTTCAAGGTGAGGCCTGGGGAGTGCCAGCACGGGAAGTTACAGTGCTGCTGTCCCTGAAGTCTCCTGATGGGGACATCCCAGCCGGGTCTTCCGGAAGCTCCTGTCCATGGGCAGAGGGCCTTGTTCTTAGGCAGCCCTGGTCCTGGTGCCGTCACAGCCCAGCTCTTGGGCCTTCTCACCTGTCCCCTTTCTTTCCTGGCACATAGTATGGGGCGCAGCTATATAAGAATTACCAGCAGGCCCAGTCTCGATACCTGCGCCCGTCGTACTTGGGGTCCCAGCCCCTGGTGAGTGCCCAGGGACATGAAGTGGGCTGGGCCCCTGGGCCCCTGCCTGGGGCCACTTTCTGATCCCTGTCCCCTGTTCCCCCTCTCCAGCGGAGCGTCTCAGATAACACTCTGGTGGCCATGGACTTCTCAGGCCACGCGGGGCGCGTCATTGAGAACCCCCGGGAGGCTCTGAGTGCCGCCCTGGAGGAGGCCCAGGCCTGGAGGGTGAGGGGCTGCTGCCCTCTGGATGTCCTTGAGTGGGCTTCTGCTCGGCGGGGGGTGGGGGTGGGGGGCTGTGCTGAGGAGCACCCCGAAGCATGTCATGACTTCCCACATCCCCACAACACAGAGAAAGACAAACCACCGCCTCAGCCTGCCCACCCCGTCCTCAGGCTCGAGCCTCAGTGCAGGTGGGTGACCATCCGGGCTGCTGAGGGTGGTGGCTGCCTCGGTTTCCCTGGCATGCCTGCCCAGCACGAGGTCCCCTCCCCCCGTGACTGTCCCTCTGCTTCTCTTTGCCCCAGCTATCCACCGCACCCAGCCCTGGTTCCATGGACGCATCTCTCGAGAGGAGAGCCAGCAACTCATCGAGCAGCAAGGCCTGGTGGACGGGTGAGGGGCAGGGCTGGGTGGGCACAGGGCAAGTGCCTGGCTGAGTGTCAGATGGAAAGCGGCCACGGGTTGGTTCTTGAGCCGGAGGACAGCTGGCACCACTGGACCATCAGGGCCTGCTAGAGGGCAGGGCCCCTGCTGGCCATCAGGACGTTGCCAGTGGGCTGTGGGTGCTGTGGCTGGGTTGGTACAGGAATCGCAAATGGGCGGCAGGTGACTTGTTTAGTGTTAACGTGCTGGGCTTGGATGGTGTAGCCCTTTGCAGGTTGGCTCTCTGTGGGGAGCCCCAAAGAGGCAAAGGGGCCACATCACCCACCCTCCCAGGCTTGCTGTTGGGTCCTGGGGACGAGAGGGGCTCCTCGAGGACCCAGCAGACAAGGGCTTCAGAGGCTGGTGTCCCCCTGACAGGCTGCAGGGTGGGTTGCCTAGGATAGGTCCATGGTCAAAGCGGACAGGGCCGAGTAGCCAAGGGCACATGACATTCCTGGGCTGGCTGGGCAACATTAGGGGCAGCAGCAGAAAAGCAGAAGGAGGCGGGGAGGCGCGCACCTGTAATCCCAGCCCCTGGGAGGCAGAAGCAGGAGGATCGCCCTGCGTTTGAGGCCAGCCTGGTCTCCATAGTGAGAGCTCGTCTCCAAAGGCCAAATAAATCAATCAGAAGTCCCTCGTGGGAGTGGGGCCCCTCCATCCTGCCTAGCAGCCGCCAGCATCCTCATCATGCTACCCCCTCTCCCGGCAGCCTGTTCCTGGTCCGCGAGAGCCAGCGGAACCCCCAGGGCTTTGTTCTGTCTTTGTGTCACCTGCAGAAGGTTAAACACTACCTCATCCTGCCGGTGAGTGCAAGGCCCTCCCTTCCCCTGGTGGCCCCGGTCCTCCTGCAGGGCCTCCTCCACCCCGGGCTCCCGGCTCCCTGCGTGGCTCCCTTCGGGTCCCCCTGACCTCCGCCCCTCTGCAGAGCGAGGGCGAGGGCTGCCTGTACTTCAGTATGGACGATGGCCAGACACGCTTCACAGACCTGCTGCAGCTCGTGGAGTTCCACCAGCTGAACCGTGGCATCCTGCCCTGCCTACTGCGCCACGGCTGCACTCGGGTGGCCCTCTGACGGCCACACAGGTGGTGGTCCCTGAGGTGCCTGGGTCCCCAGCACTGCCCTGAGTGGAATGGAGGTGTGGAGGGTGGGTTGGGGTGAGGAGTGAAGGAGGAGCCCCTGCTCCAGTCTCTTCTCTGCTCCACTGCCTCTTGCCTGCAGAAAGCAGCCGTGCTCAAGGAAAGGCTGAGACCCCCAGGATGAGGGCGAGCCTCGTGGTCCCAGGCCCACAGCCCTGTACAGACTGAGGCCAGTGATCTGCTCTTTTATACTTGTGACAAAACAATAAAGAGTATTTTTTGATACACTCAGGAGTTCTGGCTGCTAGTGAAAAGAAGGAGACCAGGGCCAGGTGTGGTGGTACACACCTGCCATCCCAGCACATAGGGTAAGGCTGAGGCAGGAGCATCACTGTGAGCCCAAGGCCAGCCTGGACTACACAGCACGGCCAAAAGCAACCTGGAACACACGGCAAGCCCTTGTCTCAAAAAGGGGGGAAAAAGAGACCAGGTGGTAAAGGTCAGGGGGGCGCAGGCCACTTCTTGACTGTCCTCTGCTTTCTCGGGGGGGGCTGGAGATAATACCAAGGGTGCCAAGGGCCTTGTGCATGCTGGTGAGCGCCTGCCACCAAGCCCCACCCATCCCTGGCTGGGTGCCCCTTGAGGGCAGCTAAGTGTGCAGCCTGGCACAAGCCAGGTGCCCAGCAGTTGCTTCTTAGTACACGGGGAAGGGACTCATCCAGGTGAGATGTCCAGGCAGTCTGGACCTCCGAGGTGACTGACGCCAGGGACCTGCGGGAATGGACGGCACCATGTCCTCAGCAGGGGCTGTGCTTGTTGGTGACAGCCTGGTGTGTGCGGCTTTGAGTCCAGTGCCGCGCCAGGATGGGGCAGCCTTGAGCTCCCAGCAGTCCCTGTGTCGCCTCCAGCAGACACCTGCCCTCCCTACCCCACATCTGTCAACACCCAGTCCCCTCCACCCTGCCCTCTGGCAGCTGCAGCCCTCTGTAATATCTGTCCCTAGCCATCTGTCCATCCAGAATATAAAGGACCCCATAGTTCCATTGTCCTGGGAAACTTAGCAAGAAATGGTCTCAAACAAATGGTAAAGGGGCTGGTGGTGTAGCTTGGCATTTCCTTGGTTGAATCCTCAGTACTGATAAGTAGAGCCTCAGGGGCTGGGGAGATATCTCTGTGGGACAAGTGCCTGCCTGGTAAGTGCAGTGTTGTGAGTTCGAGCCCCAGTCCTGAAAAAAAAAAAAGTCTTTTAAGTATTTTATCTTTTAATTAATTTATTTTTTTCTTGTTTCAGAACCTTTATTTGTTTATTCATTTTTATGGTGGGCTCAGCCTGCCCCAAGGGCAGGGCTGGAGTAGCATGTGGTGCCGGGGATCAAACTGCAGTCCCTGAAGCTGCCCAAGCTTTCCCAAGCAGGCGCTTTAGACCACTGAGCCATCCCGCCAGTCCCCATATTTTTTAAATTTTATTTATTTTTCTTGTTTCAGAACTTTTTATTTTTATGGCCGGCTCAGCCTGCCCTGAGGGCAGGGCTGGTGCAGCATGTGGTGCCGGGGATCATGGTCCCTGCAGCCACCTAAGCTTTCCTGAGCATGCGCTTTAGAGCACTGAGCCATCCTTCCGGGGCCCCAAGTCTTGAGTATTAATGACTCAGAATTTCAAAAAGTAGAACCTGCATCTAGTTCCTCAAATCCAACTACCAAGTTTAGTTAAATTATAAGGGGCAATAGCACATGTGAAACGACACACGGGCACCAGGACCAAAATCCGGACTATATAACAGATGGCCGGGTTTGTTTTTAAACTTATTTTAGTAGAGGGTCTCACTACATAGACCAGACGTGTGGTGAGCCTCCTGTTTTCAGCCTCCCAAGCCCTGGCATTACAGGCTGGAGCCATGATATCCAGTCTCAATCACGGGCTCAGTGCACCCTTGGGGAGGGGCCTGGCATGGCATGCTGGGGATCAAAACCCTGGTCCCCATGCCGGTCTCAGCAGGCAATTTAATCTGCTGAGCTATTTGGTCAGCCTTTGTTTTTGGCCAGCCTTTTACAAAACATGTATTTGGTTG
Organism: Myocastor coypus; assembly: GCA_004027025.1. Classification (NCBI taxonomy): domain Eukaryota; kingdom Metazoa; phylum Chordata; class Mammalia; order Rodentia; family Myocastoridae; genus Myocastor; species Myocastor coypus. Next base: position 14,644 of record PVJA010037046.1, read on the forward strand.
TTGCAGGGTCTTATGGTGCAACTTGGACTCAAGATAGGCCTCCTGTTTCAGCCTCCCCACACAGCTGGGATTACAGGCAGGGGCCACTACATCAGCCTCTGGCGGGCCCAGCTCACCCTAGGGGCGGGGCTGACGAGGAATGTGATGCCCGGATGGAGTTGCCGCAGTCTCTGCTTGCCTAAGCAGGCACTTTAGTCTGCGGAGCTATCTAGCCGCTGCCCCCCCCCCCAGTTTCTTTAACAAAATGAGAACAAAGCTGAGGAATGTCGAAAGTCTAGATTCCAAGAAATTCAGGCAAATATGATGTCTGACCTTGTCTGATTCAAATGCAAACTCATTGTAAAACGAAGTTGTGAGAAACTCGGGAAAATTCAAACCCATGAGCTGTTTCATGATTTTAAGGAGTTTGGTTAACTTTTTGAGATGTGAGAATGATACTGTGGTTATGGTTTTTTTTTTTTTTTCTTTTAAGAGACTCATTCTGGTCAGGCATGGTGGCACAGGCCTGCAGTCCCAGTGCTGTAGGAGGCGGAGGGAGGAGGTTGGCAAATTTGAGTCTGGCCTGGATGACTTCGTAAGAACTTAGTAAAAATCGCATGAGTGTGGGGATGTAGTTCAGCGCAGAGGCCCTGGGTTCAATCCCCAGCACATGAGACTCACTCTTAAGTATACAGGTGAATGGGCTGGGGATATAGATAGCTCAGTGGCTTAAGCACCTGCCTGGTAAGTGCAAGGTCCTGAGTTCAATCCCTGGTACCTCAACAAAACAAAACGAACAACAACAAAAGTATAACAGGTGTGTTTCCTCTATGAACTGTGATTCATGGTGGGGCTTAGGGCCAGCCAGGGGTTGGCAAGATGGCTCAGTGGTCTAAAGCACCTGCTTAGGCAAGCTTAGGCAACTGCAGGGACTGTGGTTTGATCCCCAGCACCACATGCTCCGCCAGCCCCACCCCCAGTGCAGGCTGAGACGACCATAATATATTAGAAACAAAAACTAGGGCCAGCCAGGACTCAGCCTGGCTCTGAGTGGCAATGGGGAGCTCTCACTGCCAATAATGGGGTCCTCCACGGAGCTCCCCTCCCTACAGCGAAGTCCAGACCTCTGCTGTCAGGCCATCGTGGGGGGACCTTGCCAGGTCCAGCCACCACTAAAGCTCCAGCCAGTGCAGTGAGCCCAGGACGAGGCTTGAGGCTCTGGCAACCACGTACTTCCTACACTTCCTGGGACGGGTGCAGCAAGGAGGCGGGTTCTACATCTTTTTAGCAGATTTGAGGCAAGGGCCAGGATGACATTCTACCTGTCACCTACACAGGCCCATCACTGGGTGCCTTGGACAGTGAACTGGCTGGTGCCAGCTGTATGGTTGCCCATGGATGCCCAGGGCCACTTCTGAGGTATGGTGCAGGGTTCTAGGCAGGGAGAGGATAGCTCACCTCCTAAGTGGGTCACAGGGGAGTTCAGGTCAGTGAGCTCAGCAGCAGGAGATGGGCTGTCTCTTCCCCAACCCTGGCCCTTGGTGCTCTGCCCACCATGAGGAACTGGTCACCCAGGGTCCTTAGAGCAGGTGGCCCTAGCCCTGGCAGCTGGGCATCCGAGAGGAGTGGCTGAGGCCTGGCCTTTGGGGGAGATGTATGCAGTAAGTGCACCCTAGGCAAGAATACAGTTGGCTGCATCGAGATCCAACGGAGACAGCAGAAGGGATCGTGTGCAGGTCGTGGTGTGCAGGGGGTTGGAGGGAGGCTGGATGGCCTAAGCTACTCCCATTAGGGCCTCCCCACTGCTCGACCCCCCCAGGTACCAGTTGTAGAATGCGGCGCTGGGACCTTGGGGTTTGAGGGGAAGCTGTGGGAGGGAGAGGGAGAAGCTGTGGTCAGCCAAATGTTCCCCCTGCTTCTGTGGCCTGAGCCTCACCCTCTAGGACTGGGTGGAAGCGGGCTTTCCTACGGGTGCGTCCCCAGTATCCCAGGAGAGCCCGTGGAGGGGGGGGGGGTCCTTCTGCCTCCGGGTCCTGGCTCACCCGCGCTCTTAGGCCCAGCAGACCCCGTGCATGGTGCATGCTCCCGCCCCACTTGCCTCCCCACTGAGCCACAAGGCCACAATCCCAGGGACGCGCTGGGGGCGAAGGGGCCGCTGCGTCGCTCCAGGCCGAAGCTGCAGAGGAGCAAGGCGCGCCCCGGGTCTGGCCCAGTGTCCTCACCCCAACCTCCGCCTGCCGCGACAACGCGAGTGCTGGCGCCGAGAGCCTAGGGCTGTGTTGTACTCCGAGCTGACTTTGAACTCGCTGGCCTCGAAATCGAGACCCTCCTGCCTCAGCGTTCGAGCGCCAGGAGTTCCGCGTGCGCCTCGGAACTCTGCCGAGCGAGGTGTCCGCGGGCAGCGCCGATCTGGGACCTGCGGAGGAGCCCGGGAGCCCGCTTTTCTTCTGGACGCGCCGGGGCGAGACCCGCGAGTGAGGAGACGCGAGGCCCCAGCCGCGCGCGCGCAGCGACACCCAGCGGCCGGTGCGGGAAGTGCGGGTGGCGCGGCGCGAGGTGCGGGCGGGCGAGGCGCGCGGCCCCGGGGTCGAGCTCGGGCGCCCGCCTGTCCTTCGCTCCCCGGGCTGTGCGTCGGCGCTGCTGCTCGGAGTTTCACTTCTGGCAGCGCGGCGTGGAGATCCCAGCGGACCCGGGCGGGGCGGGGCGGCGCTCGGGACCCCTGGGTGTCACGCGACCCCACTGTTCCCCACCCTCCGCCCCCGCGGGTCCCACCCCGGTCCCCGCGGGCTGCGACAACTCGGCCGCGGCGGCGTGGGCGGCGCGAGTGCGAAGCCGCAGGCCGGGCCCGGGGCGCCGGGCCGTTCGTTTCTCAGAAGCGGCCCCGCCCTTCGCACCCCTCCCGGCCCCTGCACCCCGGGGTCTGCGCCCGCGGGCTGAGTCTCGGCGCCCACGGCCGTCCACGGGGGGCGACGAGCCTGCGGCGCCTGTGTCCCAGCTTCTGGTGACCAGATGGGAACCTGGGGCGACCTCTTGGGAAGCCCGCAGGTCCAGGTGGGCGCGGAAGCGGGGCCAGGTTCTGCATCTGGGGAAGGTCAGGAGCTACCAGCACCCCAGGTGGAGGGGACAGAGCGTGCCCGCCAGCGCCGCGTCCCGGGCGGGAAAGCGGGGTGTTGGGGTCTCGGGCGGCAGGGCTGGGGCCGGATCCGGAGCCCGCAGACTCGCGCGTCGCGGGGTTCACGCGACTCACCCCGCAAAGCGTCCGCGCGAGCGCGCGGCTCCCCCGGGACTCCGAAGGGCGCGGAGGTGTCGAGAGCAGAATTCCGTCGGGGGTGTCCGGGTCCGGCTGCTGGCCCGTGAGGGGGCTACCCAGGCCCCTGGTTCCGTCCATGGCCACCCCCAGCGCTGCGGTTTGGCGATCAGGGCGGGGGCCGGGTGTGGGGCCCGAGGTGTTGGGAAAAGTGTTCCGGGAGCCGCTGACATCACCCACAGTCCTGTCCCCCGTTCTTTCCACTGCAGCGCTCTCTCCCAGGCCGTGCAGTTATTCTGGGGGGCAGGAAGAACTGTAGTCTGGGGGGCAGGGAAGCAGCTGCCTCCCTCACAAGACAGGACAGAGTTAAACACAAAACCACAGCAAACTCAACACCGTGTCCTTCGGGGACTTTCCATGACACCTTCATCCCTTCGCCAAGCGGGGGGGGGGGCGCGGGAGGGCTCCCCAGAGACCGCCCACCCCAGGTGCCCTGGCTCTTGGCTTTTATGCAAACGACCATGTCTGACCCAGGAATGTTACAGCCAGGACTTCGGCCCCTGGCCCGTGGTGCCTCAAGTGTCCCCAGGCGTTGCTGGCCTCCCCAGACCCTGGATTCGGGGTAGGGGTGGGGCCGTTGCCTTCGAGGCTGCAGGTGGGGGTTGGCCCCCCAGAGGCCCCCAGCCCTTTTTCGCCTTCGGAGCTAGAAGAGGAAGCAGAGGGGGCTAGAGGCCAGGAGAGCGCAGGGGCCTCCCGTCCAGCAGTGAGCAGAGCTTGGGCTAACAGAGGTTCCCCGGGCCAGGAGATAGCTCAATGGAATCATGCTTGCCTGGCAAGCTCAAAGTCCAGAGTTCAATCCCTCGTACTGCAAAAAAAAAAAAAAAAAAAAAAAAAAGTTACCAACCAAAGGCAGGAGAAGGTGCCACAGCCGGCTACCTGGCCTTGCCCACCCGCCTGATGGCCAGGCTCCTTTTCCTGCATTTTTTTGGTGGGGGGCACCTGCGAGGAAGGAGGAACTCCAGCTGCTGCGCTGCTTGGGCATTGCCTGGGAGAGGACGCCTGGAAAGGGACTGAAGAGCTGTGGCCGGGCTCGCCCTGGGAGTTTCCCCCACAGCATAGCCAGCCCTACACGCAGACCACTGCGTCCTGGTGCCCTGGTCCTGCTCAGTTTGGCTCTTGCCTCCCAAAGGGCGTGTGCCTCCAGAGCTGAGGATCAGTGGCCCAGAGCCCTGTCCTAGGGGCACCTGAGTGTGCTCAGCACAGGATTCGGGCCTCCTCTTCCTTTCTTCAGGGGTAACTGCAGTTATCCCCGACTTCAAGAAACAGCTAGAGGTGCTCAGGGAGTGAATGAGGCCAAAGAAAACTTCCAGATGCTGAGAGCAGCAACAAATGATAGGCGCCAGTGCTGATTGATTGATTGGTTGATTGCAGAACCAGGAATCAAACTCAGGACCTTGCACTTGCCGGGCGGGCACTTGTGCCCCTGAACTATCTCCCCAGTCCTCTCCTCCTCCTCTTCCTCCCCCTCCCCTTCTCTTTCTTCTCCTCCTCCTCCTCGTCTTTTTGAGACAGGGTCTCTCTATGCAGTTCAGGCTGGCATTGAGCTCACTTTTATAGCCGGGGCTGGTCTCAAACTTACATGGATCCTCCTGCCTCAGCCTCCCAAGTGCTGGGACTACAGGCATGTGCCACCATGCCCGGCTTCCTTTTAATTCATTTTTGAGACAGGTGTTGGGGGTGTTGCTACGTAGTTCCTGCAACACTTAAACCCACTCTGTAGCCCACACTGGCCTGAAACTTGTGATGATCCTCCTGCCTCAGCCTTCCGAGTGCTGAGGTCACAGCTGTGTGCCACCACACTCCGCTAGGAGTGTGCTCTGGAGGTGAGGGTGCACCCGGGATACCCAAGCAGCATTTGGAGTCCCTTTTGAGAGATAGGGGACTTTACTGGGCTCCAAAAGGTGAACTCTAGGCTGACTCCAGAGAAGGGAGACCCTGCGGACAGGGGCGTGCCTGCAGGTGGGAGGAGGCCCGAGCATGGCCCCATGGAAACTGCTAGGCAAGGCTCCCTCCAGGTGGCAAGGCCTCCGTGAGCTCCAGGCTGACTTCCGTTCCTCCCTCCTCCCTCTGCAGACCAGGGTCATCCACAGACCACACGTGTGTGGCTTTGGCAAGCAGAAACTAAAAATAAGCTCTGGTTTTTCCAGTGGCCAGAACGATCCTTCCCCACGGCTCGCAGACGGCAAGCGTGAGCCTGTGAAGCCACAGTCTGGGCGGAGGCCGTCTGCTTTTCAAATGACCTTCAAGTTCTTTGCAACCACTGTAGTCTGGTATCTGTGAACCGCAGAAGCAGGTCTTTCATCTTTGAGCTTGGAAAAGTCCTTGTAGACTAAGTTCTTTTTGGTTTTTGAGACAGGGTCTTGCTATGTAAGTTTAGGCTCGTTTTGGACTCACTGTGTAGCCCAGGCTGGCCTTAAAGTTGCAGCGATAGGGGCCAGGGAGATAGCTCCATGGCACAAGTGCCTGCCTAGCAAGTGCAAGGTCGTGAGTTCAAACCCCTCTCCTGCCAGGAAAAAAAAAAAAAAAAGCTGCAGCAAGTCTCCTGCCTCAGCCTCCCAAGTGCTGGGATGATATGTGTGCCACCACGCCTGGCAACTAAATCTTTCTTTCTTTCTTTCTTTCTTTTTTATTTTTTTATTTTTTTGTCTTTTTGAGACAGGGTCTCGCTATGCAGTTCAGGCTGGTCCTGAGCTCACTTTTGTAGCCCAGGCTGGTCTCGAACTCGCACCAATCCTCC
>PVJA010037047.1:0-20644 GCA_004027025.1 Myocastor coypus
CCTCCCTCCCTCCCTCCCTCCCTCTCTCTCTCTCTCTCTCTCTCTCTCTCTCTCTTTCTTTCTTTCTTTCTTTCTTTCTTTCTTTCTTTCCAGAACTGGGGATCCAACTCAGGACCTTGTACTTGCCAGGCAGGCACTTGTGCCCCTGAGCTATCTCCTTGGCCCCTAATTTCTTTTTGTTTAATAACATTTACACTTTTTTTTCTGATTGCCAAAGCAATACAGTGTTCATGAACACATTCATGTTGGGGCTATGAGTCAAGTATCTTGCTGCCTGGTAGCGACGCACGCGTGACTCCTGTTGGGAGCGTGGGATACATGCGTATACCACCAGCGCTTCCAGCCAGCAGGAACATGTTAAAAGGAAAAAGATAAGAGAAGCGTCTGGAACACTGCACAGTGGTGGGCCTGGCTTTTGTCTTAGGCATGTGCTGGTGTCCTGAGGGTGGGAGGGCAGTGAGGTCATCTCAGCTAGTCCTCTTCAGGCAGGGATGGCTGGCTGCTTTGTGGGGCTGGCAGGCAAAGGGTGTAGGACACTTAGTCACTTCTCATTGCTGGGACAAAAGACCCACAGTTTAAGGAAGCAAGGGTTTGTCTTGGCTCACATTTCAGCCCATATTCAGCTGGCTCTGAGGCAGGATGGCACGGCAGTGGGGCCGGGTGGAAGAGAGCTGATCACAGCTTGGTGGACAGGAAGCAGACAGGAGGGAGGAACCAGGAAAGGAGAAAACCCTTTTTAGGTCACGCCCACAGCTGCCTGATTCCTCCAGCCACGCCCACCTCCACCTTTAGTTGTAAACTGTCAGCGCACCCCTCGACTTGTGAGTCTAGCGGACGCCCTGCTGTCCAGTCATCTACCCAAAGCCCTACCTCTGCATGCGAGAGGCTGTGGAGGGACCTCCAGATTTAACTGTAAAATTCTGCCTTTGGGCCCCCGAGAGAATTACGGACATTTCTTTATGCAGAATGCATTTTTTCTGTCAGATTTGCTAGAATCGTCACAACTTCATTATTTTACTTACTTACTTACTTATTTATTTATTTATTTATGTCTTTTTTGAGACAGAGTTTCATTGTGCAGCTCAGGCTGGCCTTGAGCTCACTTTTGTAGCCCAGGCTGGTCTCAAACTGCACTGATCCACCAGCCTCAGCCTCCCAAGTGCTGGGATTACAGGTGTGCGCCACCACGCCCGGCTTGAGTTCACTTTTGTAGCCCAGGCTGGTCTCGAACTCACACTGATCTTCCTGCCTCAGCCTCCCACATGCTGGGATTACAGGAGTGCACCACTGTGCCTGGCCACAACTTCATTATTGCTCAAAAGTTCAAGTCCCAAACTCTGAGATTTAAGGAAGCCATTTAGCTATGAGTCCCTATAAAAACCAAAGGGACAGTTAAAACACTACCAACAGACCCTGGTGCAGAGTAAACGTCCCCATTCCAGAGGGGAAGTATACGGAGGTGGGCTCCAACGGGGCAAACACCAGGACGCAGAAGGGCAAACACTAAATCCTACAGTGCCTTGTCCAGTACCCAGGGCAAAAGGTGACGAGATGTGTCTGCTAAGCGGCTTGGGCAGCCAGTCCCTCGGGTCTGGCCCCTGGTTCTGGCTGTCACGACTTGCCTTTGGCTTTGCTCTGTCCTTGTGCTTCCCCCAGAAGACCCACATTCCTGGCCTCGTCAGCTTCCTGGGATCCCCACAGCACCCTTGGCGCCACTCTCGCAGCCTCACACGCTGCCTTCTCAGGGGCACGCTGCCTGGCCGTCCAGGTCTTCTGAATGCTGGGTGAGAGCCTCCCCGCTTCCCGCACTTCTTGCATTTGCCGTATCTTTCAAACCAACAGCACGAAGCCAGGGTCTGCTGCCTGCCTGAGCGCTGGTGGAGCTCCCTTGAGTTGTGGCTGCAGAGGGTTCTGAGTGCTGGGAAGGCTGAGTACTGTGAACCGAATCCCAGGGAAGCACATTCTTAGGTGGCCCTTGTTGAGCAGGTCGTTCTGCAGCTCTCTTCTCCAAAGTTAGTTTTCTTTTGCAGTTTTGAGCCTGAAAAGGGTGGGCTTTTGATTCTTTTTTTTTTTTTTTTTTTTTTTTTTTTTTTTTTTTTTTTTTTAATAGTATTATAGGTTTTATTTATTTATTTTTTTCTTGTTTCAGAACTTTTGTTTATTTATTTTTATGGCCGGCTCAGCCTGAGGGCAGGGCTGACGCAGCATGTGGTACAGGGGATCGAACTGAGGTCCCTGCAACCACCTAAGCTTTCCTAAGCAGGTGCTTTAGACCACTGAGCCATCCTGCTGGGCCCCAGGCCTTTGATTCTTGACATGACCTTATGTCATTGTTCCTATGATCAAAATCCTGGGCCTCTTTTTAATGCTAATCATTTCAGCAACCAAGCTGTCCTCTCCTACTTTTTTTTTTTTTGGTGTTAGGGATTGAGTTCAGGACATTGCACTTGCCAGGCAGGTGCTTATGCTGCTGAGCTATCTCTCCAGCCCCCTTCTTCTCTCTCTTTTTCTTTCTTTCTTTCGAGTAAGATTTGTTTTGAGATGCATCGCAGAGAATCTGCTAGAGGTTGCAAAGACCTCCAGATATAGGCAAGTAGATGGTACCAGTTGCATCCTGACTTTGCTGGGGACAGAGTGGGTGTCTGAGCTTATTGGCTTTGTATAGAGGAAAAACAAACTTCTTTTGGGGGGTGGGGAAGGGTCTACAAGATGTTGAGGGACTTACTACTAGATTGGGCTCATAGTGATCTGCCTGTTTACAGCCTCCCAAGAGCTGAGATTACAGGCATGTGACACCACGCCCAGTCTTAACTGCCTCGGCATGCCCCGAGGGGAGGCCCAGAGCTCTAACCCCTGGCCCTTGTGTCTGCTTGCAGGCACATTAATCTGCTGATATTTGGACAGCCCCAAACTTTTCTTTCTTTCTTTCTTTCTTTCTTTCTTTCTTTCTTTCTTTCTTTCTTTCTTTCTTTCTTTCTTTCTTTGTCTTTTTGAGACGTCTTGCTATGCAGTTCAGGCTGGCTTTAAGCTCACTTTTGTAGCTCAGGCTGGTCTTGAACTCAGCAATCCTCCTGCCTTAACCTCCCAAGTGCTGGGATTACAGGTGAGCCACCACCACCCCAACTTCTTATATCTCTGTGATAGAAGGTATTTTGCAGTGTGCCCACCAAAGTTAGGTTTTGACCCTCACACTGAAAGAGACAGGGGAGCTACTTCTTCATTTTCCTCCTGGTCTTCCTCCTCCCCCTAGTTCTCCTCTTCCTCTTCCCCCTCCTCTTCCTCCATCTTTTTCAAATTTTACTGATGCATTTTAGATACACATAATGGTAACATTCATCATAGAGAATTTGTACCTGTACATGCTGTATCTTCTTTTTTTTTTCCCATTCACTCCCTTCCCTCCTTTCAATCCTTGTTCTCTCTCTCTCTTTTTTTTTTTTTTTAAACAATTTATTTAACTGAAATGGACTTACATTTGTTTCTGCAGTGACTTCCTTTTATTTTGATGCATCTTTTCCCCATGGTGATTTATAGGACCTTCAAGCCAATACAGATATTTCATAAATATTTGAACATTTGGGTATACAACTGCACAATACCTCGGCAGTACTTTTCAGCAAGAAAAACACTGAAGAGTAAAGACACCAGGCACAATTGCGAGGGACAGTGAAAATCTGCTGCAAATATTGCTGAGGTAGGAAGGCACCACACACCTGTTCAAGTAAGAAAATCACCCTTATAACACAGGATGCCATCGCACGTAGGGCCCAGAATACTTAAGCTGCCAATTGGGTGCGGAATGGCAGAGCAACGTCCTATTCATGCCATGAATTCATAGGGAATAGGTTCCAACAACTCAGGTTCCTTCCCATTGGTGCTTACAAAGTGCGCTTCTCTGGGCAGGGCAGGCTGGAGCTTCAGATCAACCAGGTACCTTTCTCCTTGGCTTCTTTCTTTTTCTAATCATTTCCTTGACACATTTCTGGAAGCTATCATGACCTATTGAGTGTTTAATATGCTCAATATGCACATTAATCCTCTTGGCAAGTGTCTTGCCCTTAACTTGCTTGTTTGCAACAACGCCAACAGCATGCTGGGTAACGTTGTAGACTCTTCCTGTTTTACCATGGTAACATTCATGAGGCATTCCTTTTTGCACAGTACCCACTTGATGTTTACAATTTCACCCTTTTTGTAGATTCGCATGTATGTGGCCATAAGAAACACCCCATGTTTGCTAAAAGGCCTGGAGAACATATACTGGGTTCCTTTCCTCTTGCCCTTTGTATTAGTCATTTTGGCAAATTATTGGAAGATGACAGTTCTGGCAAAAGGCATTTTTTTTTTTTTTTTTGGACTGCATTTAGTACAGGGTCTATAGGGCCTTATTATATAGATTAGACTTGTAGTGATCTTTCTGTTTTCAGCTTCCCCAAGTGCTGGGATTGTAGGCATGCGTCACCACGCCCAGTCTCAACTGCCATCTCTGTGCCCCCGGGGGCAGGGCTGGCATGGCACGCCAGGGATCGAACCTTGATCCCTGTGTCTGCTTAAGCAGGTGCTTTAATCTGAGTTATCTGGCCAGCCCTTCTTCCCTTTCTTATTTACAGAAGCTTTGTTCCGTATTTGTTTCCTTCTATTCTCCCTCCACATTAATCTTTATAGGTAGTTTCTTTCTGGCAAAACTAAAATATTTTATTATTATTTTTTTTTAAAGAATTTTAAATTTTATTTTATTTTTTCTTTTCTTGTTTCAGAACCTTTATTTGTTTATTCACTTCTTTTTATGGCCGGCTCGGCCCACCCAGAGGGCAGGGCTGGCGCAGCATGTGGTGCCGGGGATCGAACCGTGGTCCCTGAAGCCGCCCAAGCTTTCCCAAGCAGGCGATTTAGACCACTGAGCCATCCCGCCGGGCCCCAAAACTAAAATATTTTAGAATGTACATTCTGTTCTTGATTTAGCTAGGTACAAACCTAGCTAAAAGCCCCCAGAAGTATCCATGCCATAGTCCCAATATTTGGCTGCCTTGAAATTTCTTCCTCCAAATTAATTAGTCCATTGTGATCTTCCACAGTCTCCAGGGCACAAGCAAAGTGTAGACAAGTTTTTTTTTTTTTTTTTTCCTGGAGCATAACATGTTTTGGAATCCCACTGCCAATGGAGTCCTTATAACCAACTGAAACCTCACTTGCCTGGTCTGCACCTTCTGTCTCTTTGTCAGCATTCTGGTCTTCTGAGTTCTGAGCAGTTTGGCACATCAAGCTTCAGCATTCTAGGGCTACTTCCCTATAGCCAGCATCTCTGAACCTTTCCAAACTCTCCCATGAAACAGTTCTAAGGCTTCTGAACCACATGGTTGGATAGCATCTCAGCAACAACCCTACTCTTGATACCAAAGTCTTTGTCCAACAGGGTTCACTAGAGGACCCGATTGAATATAATTAAGATAAGAGTACAGAAAGCATTTCCTATAGGCAGGCTTCCATAGGCTATCCTCAGAATCAGAGTGAGTCCATGTTGGAAAGCCAAAGGGTCTGTTGTGTTAGAAGGCCAAAGGGTTTGGAACCCTGAAGGAACTGAAGACATATGTCCGAGGGCAATAGGGAAGACAGGAGCTCCTCCAAAGAAGCAGGCTTTCCTCCAGGAATGCCTATTTGCTGGTGACTCTGGTAGTAGAAGGCAGTTAAATGTCAGCTGCGAGCACATGACCAGTTACAGGAAGGAGGATGGTAATCATCATGAGTGTTTCTTTCCTAAGCAGGGATCTGTGTTTTCTTTCTTTGTATCATAGTGTTGATGGATTTAGTATCAGTTCTTAAGTTTTAAAATCTGTATTGTAATGTTTAGGTTGTGAAATGTTAGAAGAGTAATAAGCATCTCACCCAAAGAAAAGTTTTGCCTTTTGTATTCTGGGGAGGAAATTGGTGTGTTTCGGTTTGCATGCAAGATAGTTTTATCATGTTAGGTGGTGTAACTGTGAACTTGTTGGTTCATGTGGAGACTAAATGTGGTTTAAGGAGGTATATCTGCTTGTCAAGTTGACAAGGGGTAGATTGTGATCATTAATTATAATTGTCAATTTGAATGGATTAAGAAATGCTTAGCATGGGGGCCGGCAGGATGGCTTAGTGGTCTAAAGCGCCTGCTTAGGAAAGCTTAGGCGGCTGCAGGGACCGGGGTTCAATCCTTGGCACCACATGCTGCGCCAGCCCTGCCCTCAGTGCAGGCTGAGCCGGCCATACAAATAAATAAATAAACAACAAAAGTTCTGAAACAAGAAAAATAAAATAAAATTAAAAATTAAAGAAAAAGAAATGCTTAGCATAGCCAGGGGTGATGACACAGGCCTGTAATCTCAGCACCAGAGTCCGAGGCAGGAGGATTGCTGTGAGTTTGAGCTTGTTCTGGGTTGTACAGTGAATTCAAAGCCAGACTGAACTGAGTAGTGAGACTCTCTCTAAAACGGAAAAGGAGGAAATACCTAGCAGATTATTGGAGGAGGTAGTCTTTGATGCTTCTGTGAATGATTGATAGGCTGCAAATGGGGGAGGGACAGCCTACCTGGGTTGTGGGTGGTGCCAGCCAATTGGCTTGTAGCCTAGATGGACTAAGGAGAGGATAAAGCCTTCCCTTGGCTTCTTCTGAGGAACTCTGGTCTTTATCATGGCCTATGGAGGTTTCTGTAGGTTTCCAGAGGAAACTCTTCAGCCCTTCAGTGTAGACCCTTCGGCTTTCAGCTATGGACTTACACCAGGCTCTGCAGTGGGCTTCATGCCTTCCAACTGGATCTTTGAGCTCTCCAAGTCGCAGAATGCCAGTGGGCATCCTTCCACACCCGGTTTTGCAGGTGATATTTGTGAGCTTACCTAGTAAACCCTTTCTTTCTTTCTTTCTTTCTTTCTTTCTTTCTTTCTTTCTTTCCTTGTTTCAGAACTTTTGTTTGTTTGTTTATTTTTATGGCCAGCTCAGCCTGCCCTGAGGGCAGGGCTGGCACAGCCTGTGGTGCTGGGGATCGAAGCGCCTGCAGGTGCTTTAGACCACTGAGCCATCCTGCTGGGTCCCAGTAAACCCTTTCTATAGTTGTGTGTATGTATGTAGTAGGCCCTGGGCTTAGAGGTGGGTGCATCAGGTTATTCCCCGTGTGGCACACAGATCCCCAGCTGGTTCCTTTGCCAACTCAGGGTTCTTGTCTATAATGTGGGGCTGACAATGGTCCCTCCACCCCCAGGATGCTGCAAGTTTTAAGTAACGCAACTGCTGCATGCAAAAGTTTTCCATGGCTGTTGCTGTGGGCTGCTGTCTGTATTAGGAGGGGCTGCAGAGCTGGGCCTGACAGAGTAGGGGAAAGTGGTTGTAATCTCAGTTTGTTTGGGCTGCTGTAGCAGATTGGATGGTGGCTCAAGTAGCATAGCCATCTGTGGTGGCACTAGTTCTGGAGGCTGCAAGGCCAGGGCTGAGGCCCGGCCGGCTTGGTGTCTCCTGTAGCCTCCCTCTTTGGCTTGCAAGTGGCCTCCTTCTTCCCGGGTGGACATGAATTTCTTCCCACTCTATACCTGTATCCTAATTGTCTCTCCTTCCAAAAACACCAGTCCTGTTGTGGTAGGGTCCACCCTAACTGATGTGTTTTAATTCAGCCTCATTGCTAAAGACCCTATCTCAAACACAGCTGAATTCTAAGGTGCTGGGAGTTAGCACTTCGGCATAAGCTTTGGGAGAATGCAGCTCCATCCGTAACAGCCACCATTACGTCTCTTCTGTGGCTGTGTAGTGCTGAGGGCTCTGCCAGTGGCCTTGGCGGGCTGGACACTTCTGGGAAGAGCCGGCACAAGGATTCAGGAAGCACCGAGGGCATCGGCTGCAGGAGCAGGTCCCTTTGAAATTATCAAGCCTGCTGCTTCTCAGAAGTTCAGAGTGGTGTTCTAAAAATTTAGATTGCTGGAGGGCTTGCCTCAGGTGAGGAAGGGGTCCTGAAACTTGGCATTTCTACTAGCAGCCCATGTGATTGTGCTGAATTCTGGTAATAATTATAGCAATTAGTTAAAGCTGTTTTCTGGCCAGATATCGGAGCCTCTGGCCAGAAGCAGATTTGGATGACTGTCCTAACCCTGTGGGTCCCACAGGCAGCAGAAGGTGCCCAGGTGTTGACTTGGGGTAGTGCCCCTCCCTGAAGGGGTCAGTGTTCCTGCCTTTTCTGTAGGGCACTCCTTAGGGTGCTCTGTCCTTCCTTGTGACCTGCCCATCACAGTCGAGATGTTGAACTCCTACTGCTGACCCAGCACACGTGGACGTGGCCGAGCTGCACCCCTTCTGGACATCTGTAGAACATCAGGACCAAATGGCATGAGGGCCCCCGAGGCCCAGAGAGGCTGATGTGGCCTAGATAACCTTGATCCAATCCTGGTTTCAGATGTCACTGTTTGTCCAACATAGGGGCAAGGGATAACAGGCAGGGTCATACAGGCCTTGGGCCTATTTTGGGAGGAGTTGGGCCTGCTTTTGCCCCCAGGACTCCCGGCAGATGACCAGCGGTCCAGGAGCTGCAGGGACACACGGGTCCTCGTGGGCTGGCCCACGTCGTCTTCACATGCTGTCCTCTGCGGTTGTGGATGTGAATTCCTTTTTTCTCTTGACACAAAATAAGGAAATATTTTCTATTCTTACTCAAGATTGCGGCAGTCTCCTGAGGACTGCCCTTGTGTAAAAGATAACCCACATCCTCTTGTGCATTTGAAATGCTTCTCCGATCTCTTTCCCCATTTCCTGTGGTTGACTTGGGGCAGCCTGAAGACACTGCATGACCTGATTTTGTCCAGGAATGGGGCAGGGGATCCTTTTCTTGTTTTGTTTGCTTTGTTTTTGAGACAAGGTCTCCTTATGTAGTGCAGGCTGACTTTAAACTCAGTACGGAGCCCAGGCTGGCCTCGTACTGGCGGTGATCCTCCTCTCTTCTCATCCTCTGGAATGCTGTGATCACAGGTGTGCGCCGCACACCTGTCTTCTGTGTTCGATG
The DNA here is from genome assembly GCA_004027025.1 of Myocastor coypus. NCBI lineage: Eukaryota > Metazoa > Chordata > Mammalia > Rodentia > Myocastoridae > Myocastor > Myocastor coypus. The sequence continues at coordinate 9,012 of PVJA010037047.1, forward strand.
GAAAAGCGACAGTGGCCGCTGTTTCTGAGCTTCAAGGACATGACTGTCATGCGCTCAGCTAGAGATGAACGGGAGCGCCTGGATTATCAGGTCTACTAGATGTGAAGGTGGAACACAGCCACTTTGCTTAGGGTCTTAGGTGTGGGATCTGGGAGACGTGCCATCTTGATTTGGTGGGATGGGGACATTGGTGTGGGTGTCTCCTTGCCTGAGTGTGTTGGTGCTGTGGGTCTATAGTCTAGGTCATGCCCAGCTGGGAGTGTGGCAGAGAGGGATGCTTGGACCCTGGGTGCATTTCTGCAGGGGGGCTATATACAGATGTCCTTTTTGCAAATCAGCATCAAGGGGCCCTGGAAGACCACCCTTTGCAAAAATCCACATCAAATGTCTTCCCAACACTTAGGCAGGAGCTTTCTGTCCCACCTGGGCAACTTCTCAAGGCCCAGTCTCAAAATAAATTAGAAGGGTCTGGGGATGCAGCTCTGTGGTAGGCTACGACTGGATTAGATCCCTTATACTGCAGACCAAAACAACAGGTGCTGGGTAAGCGGAGACTACCCAGAGGATGTGTCGGGTGGAAGCCTGGGCCCTTTGCCTGTTCCAAGTCTTCTCAGATGCTATTTCTTGTGGCCACAAAAGAAGAATTCATAGAAAAAGATAATTGTGCTTTTATGTTTCTCCAAGGGCTGCTTCAGTCCCAGTCATTTAAAGAGTTTGTGAGAGACAGATTGGATTTTAGAGTTGAATTCCAGTTAGCGGTTAGTTACAGGGGGTTTGCTAAGCGCTGGATGTCCGTGGCAGTGGAGTCCAGGGTGGGCGGATTGTGGACTTCCCTACCCTGCTGGCAGCAGGTGGCCCTGGGGAGCTGAGCCGGGCTGCATGCTCTTAGAGCACGGCGCATCTTGCCAGACGCTCCTTCGCCGTGCTGGGCTTATCCGAGCCCTTCCTTTCCCTGGTGGACAAGCCAAGGCCCATTAGTCGCCTGCTTCATTGGCTTCATGGCAGAATATGTCTCCCTTCCAAATGGCCAAGTCAAGGTTCCTCTTGTCTCCTGCGTCCTCCTGAGATTGGGGCATGAACCTGCCCACGGGTTCCCTCTACCTCTCAGCTCTTGGGTGCGGGTTCTCTTGCTCCTCTTGCTCCCTAGAGCATTCTGGGTCCCTTCCTCAAATTCTTACTCATTCTCCTGTCTCCCCAGGTCTGTCTCCTGGAATTCCGCCCTGCACTGTTTAGCAAGCCCCAGATCCACCCCTCTTTGCCTTTGCTTTTTCTTGCCTGAGGGCTTCACATTACCAGCCAGTGACCCTGGCTTGTCATTCGCTTCCTCCAGGCTTAGTGGAATGGCTTCCCAAGTCAACTGGCTTGGCTTGAAACTCTCTCCCTGGCCGTGGCCTCATTTCTGAGGACTCGAAGGCTGCTCTCAGAAGTGGGGCTTCCCTAGCGCTCAGGCCGATGGGTCTCAGTGACCTTCAGTTCTCTGTTTCTGTTGACAGTGTCACCTTCCTGGGCAGCCCAGCCCACCAGTGATGTCTACTCCTCCTTGTTACCATCTCCCTCCTGCTGTCAACGACAGGTGTCCCAGGTCCCAGGCTGAACGGCTGGTGTGCTTGCTTGTCGGACCCAAGCCATTGTCGGACTATGTGAAAGTAGGCATGAGTTTTGTCATGTGACAGCCTACAAGCTGTGGCTAACAGTAACAGAGAGGACTGCAAGTCAAGTGCTTGCTCTTCTTTCTTGACAGTGTTCAGGGTTGAATGCAGGCCTTCATGCATATTAAGCAAGTTGAGCTATAAAAACCCAGCCCATATTATATTGCATTGACTTGTATGTATATATATTTTTTGAGGGGGTGTGGTTTGAGGTAGGGTATCACTACACAGTTCAGGCTGTCCTTGAATTCACTGAGTAGCCCAGGTTGGCATTAAACTAGCAGGGATCATCCTGCCTCAGCTTCCTGAGTGTTGGGTTTAGAGTTATGGGTCAGTATGTTGGTCTTTGTATTGTATTGTACTATACTATTACACTTTGAGGCTGTTGTAAGTCTAAGTTGCCCAGGCTGGCCTTAAATTTATAATGCTTTGGCCTTAGCCTCCCAGTTTGAGCTACTCTGGCCTGGCAAGTGCTTGCTTTTAAAATTAAGTCTGTGTGTGTGTGAGTGTGAGTGTGAGTGTGTGTGTGTGTGTGTGTGTGTGTGTGTGTGTGTGTGTGTGTTGTGTATGTTGCTTTGTGTTTTGGATAGGAGTAGCAGGAAGAGGATGAAGTTACCAGAAGAACAGGGTGAAGAAGGAAAAAGACTGGGAGGCCTGAAGGGAGGGGCCCGGGTTGCCTGGGCGGGACACAGCCATCCCTCGTTAGCAGCCCTGCTGCTTGCAAAGTGCTTTTATCACCTGCCCTTCTGTGTGCTGGGTACAGCCAACTGTGCCACCCAGGCTGCACCCTGGCTTGAGCCTCTGTGTACAGATGAGACCCTGAAGAAGTATTTGTCCCTGGTCACCCTTGAGGGAGCAGCCAAGGCAGGGAGCTCGCTGGGCCATGTGGCTCTGACTTTATGTCTCTCCCATGGTCCTGGATCACTGTGTCCCGGCCCTGTGGCTGGGGTCCTGGAACATCACGGGGTGTGGGACTGAGTTGCCCTGGTGGCCATTGGGTTTTCAAGCCCATGGAGCAGGTGAGGAAGGTGGCAGTGAGGAGTGCAGGAAAACCCTTTCCTTGTGGCTGCCCTCTGTGGCCTATGTGGACAGAATGTCCCTGACCTGTCCAGCTGGATGCCGTGTCACCTTCCTGCTTGGGTCATAAGCTCTGGCTGTTCCCACCAGAGCTGTGATTTCCTGTGGCTGACTCCTCAGCTTACCTTGAACTGAGATGAACGGAACATGGCCGTTTGGGACGTGACGTGGCCTTGAGGGGCAGCGGGGGAGGGACAGCACTTGCAGTTCTTCTGTCTCCTCCCTGTGACAGATTCCGGAAAGTGCATCATCTCATTTCATTTCCTGCCACTTTCTGTAGACAGGGAGGAGGCCTTCTTTAGTTTGTTCCCAAGATTGTACTGGGCTGGAGGCTGGGCATGATGGTGCATACCTGTAATCCCAGCACTCGGGAGGCTGAGGCAGGAGGATCAGTGCGAGTTTGAGACCAGCCTGGGCTACAAAAGTGAACTCAAGGCCAGCCTGAACTGTACAGAGAGACCCTGTCTCAAAAAAGAAAAGAAAAAAAGATTGTCCTGGGCTTCGCTGAGGGGATTTAAAGGTTTATAGCAAAGTCAGAGGGATCAAAGCCAGGACTGGCAGCTGAGGTGCACAGGGCTGAGGGGGTATTGCTCTGATGCTTGCCGTCTTCCTGCCCACTCTTGAGGCCACCTTGACCCTACTACCGGATGCTGGTATAAGCAAACACTTGCTCACCAGGGCCATTTTTCAGCCCTTCAGTCGTGGCTCCTAGATGTTCCTTGTCACCTGAACACTGTCATTGGCTGAGGATGGCTGCTCACACCCTGTGCTGTCCAGAGGGACAGAAAGTGGTGAGTCTGGATTTTTCTGATCTTGTTGGGAAGAGGGTGGGATGCGGTACAGGTCAGTGGCGGGAGTCAGGTTTGAGACAGGTTCACTCTTGTGAGCTGGGTGCCCTTCAGCGTGCGTTGTAGCCTCTCTGGTCTACACGAGGGCAGTCGGGCATCATCTGTGTCTCACAGGGTTGTCAGGGTTATGTGAAGTAACCCATGCAAGTAGTCTCTTTCCTGTGATGTCTTTAGTCAACACTGCTAAAGTGTTGCTTGTCATCGAAGCACTAGTGTATTCTCAAGTGCATATTTGTTTTAAAACAACAAAAAAAAAGGTAATTAAAAAGAAAATGAGACAAGAAAAAAAATGCATTAGTGTATTCAAAGGCCACATGAGTCGTCACGTGGAAGATGTCTCCTATGTTGAAGATTCCCTCAGGTCATTTCTCATCTGCATCTCTTTCTTCCCTTGATACCCAGGGAAGACCAAGGGGTAGGGGAAGCACAGATATGGTTTGGGTTTGATCCAGAGTCAGGAGGGTCATTCCTGGGCTTCAGACCCGAACGTCCACCCACCTGCCTGACACCCCTGACACAAAACTGGCCCATCCGTCCCCTACCTGTCTGCCAGCCGACCCTTCGAGCTGTCCATGCCTTCTCCACTCCCTAGTCTGCGTGTAGCGTGTCGGCACATCCTTGCACTGTTGCCACCAAACCCTTCTCAGACCCGGCCACTTCTCACCACCCTTGTCACCCTGTGTAGGCCCTCGGTGTCACTCCCTGGGGCATTGCATTGCCCAGCGGGTTCCCCTGCTTCTGTGTTCCCCACTCTAGCTATTCAGCAAAGCACCCAGCTTGAAGTGTCAGTCAGACTGCATCGGTCCTCTGCTCAGAAACTCCCAGCGGGTTCTCCTCTCAGAGGAAAGCTCAGTGTCCTTCAGGAGCCTCTCAGATCCGCCTGAGCCGGCGTGACTTCACCCACTTCTGCATGGGCTTCCATGGCAGCAGCAGCAGCAGGCCCAGGACCTGTGCACTCTCTGTTGCTCTGCTTAGAACAGCGGCCATCCAGCGGGCTGGGCTTCCTCCACACACGTCCTCTCCCCGGCCACTCTGCCACGGCTTCTGCCTCTCTGCCTCTCTGCCTCTCTGCTTCACAGGGGTCACCCACCACTTCTCCTTGTTGTGCTGCTCCCAGATACTGTTTGCCTCCCTGCTCACGTGAGCTTCAGGAGGACGGGGGTTTGTCTTGGCTTGGTCTCTGCTGATTCCTAGCCTGGCATTCACTGGGCATTGGTAAGCAGGTGTGTTGCCTGTGGACGACCTGCCTACCAAGGGTAGTGTCCTGTGTAAAACACCGCCCTCCTGTCCTACTGTGGCTGCCTGATATCTTTGTGTGAGTGGTAGTGAGGATGGGGCGAGGGAGCAGGCCCGGCGCCTGGAGTGGCGCCCAGCGCCCATGCACACAGGCAGTTTCTGGATGTAGAGAACAGGAGGGCTGCCGGGGAGGCTGGGGGCCGGCCTGAGATTGGCCGCAGTTCAGCAGGCTGGTGGAGGAGCAAAGTAAAGCATGGGGCTGTCCTTAGATATGGAGAGTGGCCACTCAGGGTCGCAGCTCCCCTGGGGGAGTTGCTAGGTGAAAAGTGGGGACTGTTGGCCAGATGCCGCCCCCAGACGTTGCAGTGCCCACCCACACCGTGGAGGGGGCTCTGTCCTGGGAGCCTGCGGCCTCCGGTCTGCAGATAGCCTGCGTGGTGCAGCATGCGTGGGGTCTCAGACTGCTGGCTCACGACCACACTGCTGGTGCGAGGCGGCTAGCCCAGAGCCTGGCCCACGGCTGGTGGAGCTTGACGCCCTGCAACACAGAGTGTGGTGTGCTCCGCTGCCACCCAGGCCTGGCACCCGAGTTGTGCCTCTTCCCTGCTGACTGAGAGTGGGATCTGAATCCAGTCTGTGCCTGGAGAGGGCGGTCTCGCGTGCCTCAGAAAGCCACTTCCTGCTGTCTTGGGTTCATCCAGGGCAGCTGTGCTTACGAGTGCAGGGAACGCTGGCTGCTGCCTCAGTGTCTGCCACTCAGGTTGCTCAGGCCGTCCGGGCAGGGCCTGAGTTGTGTCGAGGGGCAGGGCAGTGACACTGTGGTGGCCCCATCCATTCCCTTATCTGTCTTCCTGCCCCTGGGACTCTGGTCAGGCGTGGCCATTTTATTGCTAATTCAGAGCCTGTCTCTGATGAGCTCCAGAAACCTCTGCCCTCCTGCCCACCCCCTGGGGCCTCAGCGGTGGTCCTTCTCCCTCCTGCTGTGCTTGCCAGACCCTGCCTTGCATGCCCTCTGCCTTCAAGGTACAAAGGTTCCCCAGCCTGACCTCTCAGAAAGCAAGGCTTGTCCTATATGATGACAGTCACAACCAAGCTGTCCCTGCCTGGTGCCCTTCCAGCCCCCTGTGCCTTTCCTCCTTCCCCACCCTGAGCTGTGCAGCTCTAGAAGGGAGATAGGGGAGGGGGCATGTCCCCAACCCATGCCCTGTGCTGGTCCCTGAGCCATCAGGAGCCTTCAGGAGGAGCCTCAGCCCTGCCCGCAGGGAAGCAGGCTGTCACTACTGACCCTGAATCCCTGGGAACACCACGAATGTCCTTTTTCCTTTCTGCAGGCCCAGGCAGCCCTGGAGGAGGACCTTGCTTTTAATGTTCTGAGTGATTCCTTCTGGGTGTGCACATTTCGTTCTCTCTCCCCTTTCCTATTTTTACCTGGCGCCTTTTTGAGGGAGGAAAGGAGATTACAGGCGGCAAAGTTGAGCTCAGTTTCATGAGCTCACTTCCGGATTTCCCAGGGGGTTCTGCGGCCCCACTCGCAGAGCCTGCAGCACGCTCCTTCTGTACACTCCCTTCTCTCTCCCGCCTGCCTTGGAGAGAGCAGTGGGCACCTGGGTTGCCTGGCAAGGTAGACCAGCAGCCCTCACAGCCATGCAGAAACAAGGAATAAGCATCGTCGTGTGGCTGCTGCAGCAGGCTGATGACTTCTGTTCTGAGACTACCAGAAGAGTGGGGGAACCCAGGTGCTGGGGTGTGAGGCTTTTGTAGGTGGGTCTGTGCGGGTTCGGACCTCCCTGATTGACAGCCCGTGTCTGCTGCTGCTGTGTCCCAGGGTCCGGGTCACCCCAGGCCTGCCTTCCATGCCTGAGCTTGTCAGCCTCCACTGTGGACCTCGGCTGCCCTCACCTCCTTCCGGTCTCAGCAGCTGTGGACTGAGCAGCTGGTTTTGCTCCAGGGCCGGCTCCACGCCCAGCGTCGGGCACTGGTCTAGAGGGCCAGGAGGCCACAGCCCCTCTGTCTCCTCCTGTTCCTCCCTTCAGCCCCGTGCTCAGCTCTCCTCAGTGCCTGTGAGTGTCATCTCAGGGCAGAGAGGAGAGAGAGGAATCAGAGAGCTGCTGTGGACCCTGAGCGCCGCCAGCCCTGCTCCAGGTCTTCTGCACTTGCACAGGAAATGTTGTCTCCCCCAAGCTGACGCGGGGTCTTGGGGCTTATCCGGGGCCATGCTAGGCCCTGTCCTCTGTGAAGTCTTCCTTGGTTCTTCCTCCACCTCAGAACGTGCAGGAGCTGGGCAGCCGGTCTGGGTGTTGTGACCTCTTTGGCTCTAAGGATCAAGTTGCTTAGTTTTTGCAACCCCAGCTTCCTCCTCTGTAAATAGACTTAATGACAACCTCAGGGTTGTCATAGAAGGAAACTGAGGTACTACGTGCACGGTGCTTAGGCACAGTCCCAGCACTGAGTAGCACTAAGTACTCATTAGCTGCTATTAGCGTGATTATTGGAGAGTGCCGCACTGTCTGGTGGGCAGCTTTAGTGGACCATGGTCTTATCTTTGTCACAGCTCTTTACTTGGGTGATCTGGGAGAGAACTGGAGAACGGCAGAGTGGGAAGGGGCACTGGCTGGGACAGGTGCTGTTCTAGGTTCTTTCTAGGCCCTCCCTCAGCCGACCCTCACAGCCACAAGTGTACTGTATACTCCATGTCCAGATGGAGACACAGAGAGGCTGGGCAGTTTAGCTGAGGACACACGGCTGGTAAGGGCCTGTTGGGAGCTGAGCCCAGGCAGGCTGGCGAGGGTTGGGTTTTGGTCACTACTGTGTTGTTTGTCCCCAAGGAACAGAGAGGGGCAGGGCCCTCTTGAGTTTCACAGCAGGTGAGAAGCCCCTGGCTGGCTTCCTCCCTAGCCTGGTCTGGCACCATGCGGGCACAGGACATGTGTAGGAGCCTGAGGAACACATACAGGTCTGGGATGGGCCGGGTCCTGGGCTGTATCTCTGCAGGTGTGAGCTGGAGGATATGGCAGGAGGCAGGTGCCTGGTGGTGCTTCCTGCTGTCTCTCAGGTCTTCAGGCCTCCAGAGCACAGCAGCCCTGCTGCCCGCTTCCTAGATGGCCGAGTAGAGGGGACAGCAGACCCGTGACCTGGTTTCCCAGTGCCAGCCTTTCCCCTGTGGCCCCTGTAGGCCAGGAGGGAGCCTGCATGCTAGATCAAGCTGGAGCAAGTCCCTGCACCTTGTGGGTCTCCACCTGGAAATCTGAGTCACTAGCCCTTTACACCTCGGGGTGAATGAGGGGTGTGCGAGGGACATGTGTCTTCTCCCATGTGGTCTGCGGGCAGCCTCGAGGCTGCTGCTGCCGCTGCCCCTGCCCCTGCCGGAGGGGGCCTGGGAGCCTGGGGTGTTCTCTTATCGCTTGGGTGACTTTACTGGAAGTTCTTTTGAAGTGGTCTCTGTGACCCGGTGGGGCTGAGTCACAGAGTAAACAGATTAGCAGGGCTGGGCTCTTGCGAAGGACACAGACAATGCCTGTGGCTGGGTCAGTCTCAGAGGGTCACCAGGCCAGCTGGCTCCCAAAGGCTTCTGCGCCTGGGGAGCTGCATTTGCATCTCGGTTGGCGACTCCTCTCTGGCAACCTGTGGCCCTAGTGCCATGGGTCCATTACAACGGGTCTCAGGCTCGCCCTTTTTGGAATTGCACCCCCCCCTCTCCGTGGGTCCTCTGCACGGGCCTGCATGCAGGTGGTGGACACCCTTGTAGGTGGTGTGTGAGGCTGAGTCTGAGTTGCCAGTGGCCACACTCCTCACCTATCTGCAGGGTGGACCTTGCTTCGCCTCCCCAGATCTCAGGGCAGTGTCGGGCTCTTTGGATTTCAGGCAGGCGAGGTATGCGCTTGGCCAAGGTGGGTCTCCTGTTGGCTTCTGGGTTTGTTTGTGAAACTCAGCAATGGATGACACTGAGCGCCCTGAAGGGACACCTCGTGATGTGGGAGGTGATCCTCCTTGCCTTTTCTCTCAAGTTCTCGCCACACAGCCTTTGTGACAATAGCCACAAAGACAAGGCGTGGCCAAGCCAGTGTCGTCTTAGGGCCCTTTTTTACTCCTCAATGACGTCCAAAGCTCTGGGAACACTGTAGAAGCTGGGCCCTGTCCAATCTTAATCACTACCCCCACTAGCTCCAGGGAACCCTGCCAACTGACCGAGGCTGGGGGTGGGGTGATGCCCAGAGATGCAGATAAAGATGTCATGCTGCCCCAGATGGGCCCCAGAGCCCAGTTGGGACTTGGGGGACAGGGCAGAGGAACAGAATGTATTCATTGGCTCATGGACTCCCCTAGTGAGGGAGGGAGGTGGGTGGATAGAAGGAAGGGTGCCTGCCAAGTTTAATTAACAGTGGAGACTTACTACGGGGGAGGAGAGAGCCTATTTGAAGGGGAGGGGTGGTTTACAGGAAGATGGGCACCATTGGTGCCAACGATGAGAGCCAAGCAAACGTCCTGTCCCTGCGGTGGCGTCTGCCAGAGTGCTGCCTGCCAACGTCACAGGCAGGGGTCGGCACAGATTTCTGGAGGCATGAGGGGAGTTTTATTTGTGCCTGCTTTTACAAGTAGGCATCTTTCAAAAACAACCGACCAACATGGCAGTCAACTATGCCCCCATAGCGGGATTTTTTTTTTAAGTGATGGTTAAGTTTAGAAAACAGAGCGTCAGATTCGTGTTCCTTGAAAGTGTCAGTGGGTGTCTGGATCTCACTGAGCTTAACAGGTGTGCTTGGGGGAAGAGACTTGTTTTACTGAGTCAAAAATGCAGAGGTGTTACAGGCCCAGCAGAACTGATCGAGTGGGCTGGGCTGGAAATCCAGGGGGCGGAACAAGGCTCATTCATGTTTTAGAAGAATCCTGACTGAATGGGGTGCTTAGGTTCCCCTCCCGGTGGGTGACGCACAGATTGCCCTGTGCCTCCCCTGCCTAGCCCTGTCATCTGAGAGGCACCGGCTGCAAAGCCCGGGGGGGGGGGCGCGGAGGCGGAGGCCGGGTTTGGGCGGGGCATGCGCGGTCTTGCCCACTGTCCTGTTGGGTGACAGCCCCCTGCACACACCCCAGCTTAGCCTCAGTCCTGTTTCGGGGATGCACAGAGAATTCTACAGGGACCACTCTTCTGGTTCCTTGTGTTCCTGAAGTCCTTTTTATTTCTTCCCCTTCTTTGTTCTGATAGGTGTGTGTATCTGACTCCCTGCCGAGCTTTTGTTTATTTACGTTTTTTTGAGACTGGGTCCTACCTTGCAGTTCAGGCTGACCTTGAACTCACTATGTACCACAGGCTGGCCTCAAACTCACCTCTGTCTTCCTGTCTCTGCCTCCAGAGTGCTGGGATCACAGGCGCTCACCATCCCAAGCTTCTCCTGTCCCCTGGTGCTCTCTCCTGTCCCCAGGGACAGGGAGCCAGCCAGCCCTGGAGTTACCCTCCTCCTCCCTCCTAGATTCCCCAGCTTTTTTTTTTTTTTTTTTTTTTTTTTTTTTTGTCTTTTTGAGACAGGGTCTCCCTGTGCAGTTCAGGCTGGCCTTGAGCTCACTTTTGTAGCCCAGGCTGGTCTTGAACTTGCACTGATCCTCCTGCCTCAGCCTCCCAAGTGCTGGGATTTCAGGCGTGTGCCACCACGCCCAGCTTCCCCACTCTTCCTTCCCTCTTTCGCTTCAGAGTGTGAGCGTGTGCAGGGTCTGGCCTGTGTGTCCCTGGAGTCTGCGATCTCGTTCCTCCTGGCAACTCTCAGCTTGTTCAGAGCCCTGAGGCTTGTTCAGAGCCTGTACCCTCGCTCGTCCACTCTGCCCGCTCTGCGATGCTTTGGGTTCCAGAAACAAAACACCATATTCCTCCGGTTGTGTCCTTCCCTAGCCCAGCCACCTGTTTCCTGCGCAGGGCTTTCTGCTCTCTGGGGCTGCCCGCGTAGCCTCTGCCAGGCTGCCCTCTCGTCTCCTTTCGCCTGGGCTGCAGTGCGGAGAGCAGAGCACATGTTTCCATTCATCAGCAGGAAATGGGATTGCTGACGTGAACGCGGGCCGACCTCTGCTGAGACAGTGCAGTCGGCTGCGGCTTGGGCCGCTGTGTGCGACCCAGGCCCTGGTCCCCGCCTGGCTGAGCAGGCCTGAGAGTTGCACTGCTGTTCCTGGTGCCAGGAGGGTTCCATCTGTTTTTGAAAATAGTTGAGAACAGAAACCAAGCCATGATGCTTCTGTTCCCATACCCAGAACTCAGAGCCTGAGTGTGGACCTCTCCCACCAAGCGCGCTACTCTTTGCTTTCACTGGTGGCTTTGAAAGTAGCCTTCTGCCTTTACTTCCCCTTCTTTCCTGCCCTCCTTTTTGTCCCTCCTTCCATCCCTCGCTCCTTCATTTTTGTTTTTGGTCCTGGACATTGGACCCAGGGCCTCATGCACACCGAGCATTTTCTTTACTGGAAAGACACTCCAGCCTGAGTATATTTCACTAAGAGGGAGACACTGACTAAATTACTAAGGGCTGAGCTTGACCACAGTCAGGACGTAAGCACAGAGCTATCAGAAGAGCAGGTGGTGGGTTGGTGTATTAGTTACTTTTTGCTCGTTGCTGGAACAAATACCCAACACTCAAAATGAAGGAAGGGAAGGTTTACTTAGCTCACAGTTTGTGGAGGTTTCAGTCCATATTCGGCTGGCCCAAGGCTGAGTGGAACAGAGCAGAAAGCATCCAGTTCATGGCGGCGGAACAGCAACAAAATGGTGGCAGAGGTAGCCAACCAACACGGCAGCAGAGCGACAGCAACAGCTAGAGCTCCAGTCTGTCTCTCTGTCTCTCTTTATATT
>PVJA010037048.1:0-20633 GCA_004027025.1 Myocastor coypus
ATATCTGTCCGCCTATGTTTATAGCAGCCCAATTTGTAATAGCCAATTCTTGGAAACAACCTAAATGCTATTCATTTGAAGAATGGTTGAAAAAGATGTGATATTTTTATACAATGGAATATTACTCAGCTATAAAGAATGATAAACTGGAAGACTTCATATATAAATGGATGTATATTGAACATATACTGAAAAGTGAAATAAACCAGACCTATATGTGTAAATATCATATAGTCTCCCTAGTGTAAGAACTCTAAAGAAGAAATAAAAATGGAAGGGCATAACACAGCTGAAAGGAAATCAAAATTTATGGATTAAACAATGAAGTGACTGGAAGCAGGAAAGAGAGGAAACATAGCAGGAACAAAATCACGCACTTATGTACACAGGATGAATCAGATATTGGTCCTAAGAAACTTCAAAAGGTTTTTCACATTAATGATAACAATGTGCACAAGCTTCACTGGTGGCCCACTGCAATTGCAGAACATTTGACTGTGTATGTATCTGTTTCCTCTTAGTCCAAAGAGAAGTATATTATTTTCCTTTTTTTTTTTTCTAAGCAACATCAATAGGGAGGTGGGTCATGCCCACACACTGTACTCTGTAGAACGATTGTGAGGACAATATGCAATATGTCAACTTCCAAAGAAAAGAAAGGGGAAAAGAAAATAAAAAAAGTAATGCTGATTTAGAAGGATAAATATTTAATTGTTTGATTAATCTTATATACCTATATGTATTAATCTAAACTGATCTGATGATGAAAATATGTAATATAACCATTGTTAAATTTAAACAATAAAAAATTGAAATGAAAAAAAAATGATAACAATGTGCAACACTAAAAATATACTTGGAAAGCCTGTCATTCTAGTTTATTAGATGTGCACTATTTCTAATGCAAACTCAGTTACTGCTATACTCTCTCTCAAGTAAGTGGTTGGCTAAAAAAAAATGGTGTTGATTTCAAGTAAGAGACTAGGCAAAATGCCATAGGCTTGACAGGCTACAATTTTGTACATCCGGATTTCTAACTGTCTGCATAAAAATGTGTAACTGCTTTTATCACATTCTATAGAGATTTATTAGAATATCAATGATTGGTGGAAAATACCAGTTTCAAGCTAAGTCTAAGATGTCTGATATTCAGAAAGACAGTGATGTTCAGCTCAATTACTTATGTTATAGAGTAATAGTATCACGAAGTTCCTCTGCTGGAGAGTTGGAAGTTAACAGACCAAAAACTGAACAAAAAGAAGGGCTGCGAGGATTGTCAATATTTTGGCCCTAGCCCTTCAATGCCAATGAGGACTCAGGACAAAAGAGAACCTGTGCTGTAACATCCTATAATTCAGTGGTGTCCCAAATTTTCTGTTCAAGGAGAGTATGGGACCTCAGAGGAAAGGGATAATAAAGTAAAGTGTGCCTAAGGAGAGTCACCTAGAGAAAAAATATTCTCTCAGGGTTTCACAGAAAACCAACTGGTCAAGCAATGGCTGTGACTAGTCCCAATGGCTGACACTGGCAACAGTTCCTCAAAGCACTGTACGTGGTTCCAAAGTTAATCCTGAGGGGATTTGACCTTGGAAGATGCAAAAGATGAATGCTTTGTTAGACAGGTCTTGCTTTAACTTGCCCTTGATAACCCAGCAGAAAAGATTAATTATGAGGCATAAAAGGCAGAGCTAGATTAGTATGATGAGCTGTAAAAAGCTTAAATCAACAGCCTCCAATATTACAAGTTTCATTGGCAACCCAATGCAATTAAGGAACATTGGACTATGTATACAACTACTTCCTCTCAGTTCAAAGAGAAGAAAATTGTTTCTTTTTTTCTTTCCTTACCAATATCTATCAGAAAATTTATCATGTCTACGCCCTGTGCTCTGTATAACTACTATGAGGACAACAATATGCAATGTGTCAATTATTGCCAATGTACTACTAAGAGTTTTGAAACTATCATATTACTATTTCTTATTAAAAGCAATAAAAATAAGTAAATAAATAAATATCAGATAGATAAACTTTAAAAAAATCATATAAATATTTACTTATTAGTAGAAAGACAATGTAGAATAATATCTAAAGAGATAGTCATTACCTAAAGTTAAATATAGAGTTAAAGTACTCAGCTAAAAAATACTAGTGGAGCAATCAAAGCATTATTTACATATTGTTTTATCTTAATTAATCTTCAATAAATAGGAAATTTTGCATTTAAGTTTTCATTTAAGCTTTGACACGACTTTCCAACACAATTTTACAGAATTCCTCTAATCCTTTTACAGCATATTAACTGCTAGCTTATGAGTATATTACTTAGAAGATAGTACTTTTAATTTTAAATAATGCAGCACTTAATTAATTTTCTAAGTGTTTCTTATATCCTTTTGCCTAATTTTTCTTTACACAAAGATAAATTAGTTTTATGAGGTGAAACAAATGGAAATGATGCTAGGAAAGGCAACAAGGATATGACAAGTGTAAGAGCTTGAACGATAAGTTCACGTTGTGTTCTCAGAAAATTTTTACAGTGCTGTGATCTGAATTTCTTTTCAATAATACCTAAGGGATATTGTAACAACTAAGTGCATAAATTATATAAAGAACCTCTGTAGAGCTTGGATCTTTTTGATGATGACTGTTTTTTGGGGCACTGATTATCTGCTTCGGTTTCTTTATTTTTGGCTTTGGCAATAAAAGAAAAAATCACTAGTTTAATATCCTTAGCCCAACCTCTGTCATACTCCTTTATGCATTAACATCAGTTGATTAATACTGTCAATTTCCTAATTTCCATCAATATTTTTCTAACATATTGCTTAAAATAAACATGAATTTCACACATCATTTAAAAACTCTTTAGGGTCCTTTACATTTTTATCCTCCTAAATTGGTAAGTGTCTTCTGTTCTGCTATTTTGAAACATCTTAATAAACGTTATACAAATTTACAGGATTTTTTAATCTGTAGTTCTCCTAAGCATCTTTCAACACATGTTCAAACATAAAGCTTGAAGTAAAGGTGAGCCTAGAAGCACTGGTTCCTTGGCAGTGCTGCTTGTTCATCAACACAGAATTCCCTTCTATATCTAGAATGTATTCTGTAGTCTCCATAGCGTTGCTTCCTGCTGCCCAAAGCAAAAAGAATAATCTTCCTTGGAACTCTTAACAGTTTTTCACCAGTAATGTTGGCCTGTGATGGGCTTTCTCCACCTTAAGAAAACATTCGGCTACATCATCTTGGAGGCAAGCCAACGTAGCACAGGTCATGGAGGCCACATGCTATGCTCCATCTTCCTCTTCCCTGGCCAAATTACAGCTTCCTACTTCCTTCCCATGATATCCCGTTTCCTCATTCCCACCTCCTGCCCAATTACTGCCCGATCACTATCTGCGATGTCAGGCAGACTGCCCCCTAAACCCTATCTCCATTCTGGACCTATATAGCTTTTGTTTCCCTGTAAAAGTCCTCAGAAGCTCCTTCTCTCGCATTTCTTGTGGTCTTCCCCATCCGTACTATAAAGGCCTTTTTTATCTTTTCTGTCTCTACTCTGCCGAAAAATATAATAGCCTCTTCTCTACTCCTCACCTGAGCCATATTGCTTGATTATTCATCTATATCTGGCTGTGAGCTACTGTCATGTTTAATGTGCTATGCAAAATTAGTCATTTTGTAAGACTAACAGGCATTTTACAGTTGGGTCGGTCAGCTGGTTCTCAGATAGAACCACAGTGTTGATTCATCAGCAGCACACACCACCCAAGGGCTGAGTGTCTGTGTGTTTCCACACTAGTGTCTGAAAGCAGTGGTTTTCTTTTTTATAAAATATTTTTTATTGTTTAAATTTAACAATGGTTATATTACATATTTTCATCATCAGATCAGTTTAGATTAACACATATAGATATATAAGAATGATCAAACAATTAAATATTTACCCTTCTGAATCAACATTACTTTTTTTCCCCTTTTTCTTTTCCCCTTTCTTTTCTTTGAAAGTTGACATATTGCATATTGTCCTCACAATCGTTCTACAGAGTACAGTGTGTGGGCATGACCCACCTCCCTATTGATGTTGCTTAGAAAAAAAAAAAGAAAGAAAAAAAAAGGAAAAGAATATATTTCTCTTTGGACTAAGAGGAAGCAGATACATACACAGCAGTGGTTTTCAATAGCTGCTGTACTCATGTCAGCCTGCAGCCCACCTTCTGGGCATGACATGATGAATATGAAGAGTCTTTTTGCAGCAGTACTGGTCAATGTATTCTTATAAATCTTTACATAAAATATTGGATAGGTTGTAAATGATACACTGGTTTTGTAAATACTTATTCAATCCTATTAAAAACTAGGTTTCTCAACTTATTATGTGAGGTATTTTCATTTCTAATCTTGGGGGTTGGAGAGGCGTTATACCCACCACTTCTGAAGATGACTGAATTAGTTAAATGGTACCTAGGATACAGGAATGTTCTTTCTGTTTTCCTCTGTGCTTTTAGAAGAACTATTGATGCTTAAATATAAAGAAACATGGTCTTGTAGCTGTGGAAGATACTTTAGACTTTATATACTCCAATTTTATTGTTTGAGTGAAAAGGACATGGGGATATAGAAACATGTTGGCCAGTGAAAATACATAGATGATAAGAGCCAAGGATGGTGTGCTAACACCAAGAATTATTTTCCCATAGCTCTCTCTTAACCTAGACTAAATGAGAAAGCCCTTTGAAAGCTGTAAGTAATATACAATATATATTACTTAACCTAAAAGTGATTAATAAACATTAAATAATGTTAAATATGCATACAAATTATAGATGGGAATATAGCTGAGAGCTCATCAAAAATTCTTCTCTTTCCATGGTAACACTTTGCAAGTGAGATAAGGCTGCACAAAGTGAGCTAAAATTTTCTAGTTACCACCGCATGAGTGTGAAGGTCAGTGATGGTTGTTACACCTGGGAGAAGTGTTTTTTGAGAAACAGCTCTGCTATCAGCCCATTTTCTGTTCTGATCTTCTAAGTGAATCAAGAGTCTTCTAAGGCCTGGTTGAAGAAGTAGAACTGGAAGAGAGAAGGCACCTGAGCACTTGAATCTTCATGTGGAAGAGAACATTTGGACAACCAAACCATTCTTCCTCGACCATTACCAGAGTAGAGATTTCATTTTGTTATACCCATGTCACTGAAGAGTGTATATGTGATAACAACTAAAATTACCTTTGGAAAGGAGTGGAATAAAAATGGCCAAATTTGACTCTAACGAAATGTATATGGAAAGGAACATAGAGAGTCCACAGAAGAGACATCCAATAGCACTTAGCCTTGTGGGTACTGAAGAGTTGTAGATCTCATACTCCATCTTGGAGACACACACACACACACACACACACACACACACACACACACACACTTGGAGTCATGAACTGGAGATAGTAATTGAAAGGTCAGATTGATGAGACTACCACCAGAGATAAGATTTCTATGACAGATTGATGGATATTCCACTATCAAGGTGTACTTTTAATCATAATTTTGTTACTTTACTTCTCATGGTTGAACTCACCTTGCAAGAAGGATTTGGTTCTGAGAATGGCCTTCAGGCCCAGAAGAAAAAGTAATGTAGTAGGAAAGAGAAAAAGCACGATGTGAATATGTGAATGAGACAGAGCTAAGTATTTGCAGAGAGGGTACAGGAGATAGAGAGTTAGAAACAATACTGCGCTTGCAGATGCCTCCATAGGGCCAGGAGGAAGTCATCCCAAGCCAATAAGCATGCCACGGAAAGAAATGAGGATTTAAACTTAATAGCAAATGGATCCAGCAATGCTGCTTTGTAGAGCTGTAGGGGAGTTTGGTTCTTAGCCCAGAGAGAGCTTAATAGAAGTCAATAATGAAATCGTCAAGATGCAAGCATTAAATGCTTAAATGTGCCGTCTTTGCCTTAGATTACCAAGGCTTATCTCTCTCTGAGCACAACCTCAAAGCGTACACCAGAATCTTCATTCAAAAGAAAACAAAAACTACTCATTTCACACACACACACACACACACACACACACACACACACACACGCACACGCACACGCACACGCACACACAGGCCTCCCCCAAAATAAGTCATATTGTCTTTGTTCATTATCTCTTTTTTTCTAGAGGGAAAAATCAGAAACTCTAAAGCAAAGCAACTAACAAAGTTATGGGATGGAGACAAATGAAAGCCCTGAAAATAAACAGAAATGTATGTCCAAGTAGCTTTCTTCTAATAGTCATCCAGTTTCCAGTATTTGCTGTTTACATGGTCTTTTTTTCCCCTCTAAAATTTAACAGCAGTGATGACCAGATCTAGAGCACTTTCAACACAAGGCACCTTAAATATTTCATTAGCGTGTATTTATTAAATCTCATTAGACTCCAGACAGTAATATAAATACATTTTATTTATACAAAGTGAATTCTTACAGTAATTTTTCTTTTTTTATCATCCCTCACATTTGTGGAAACACTAAGGCTCAATCTCCTCTGGATTATTCTCTATTATTAAAGGCTTGGCTGCAGAAATGTATCTGATAAGGTCCCTCCCTGTTATTAAGGGGATCAAATATAGCTATGTTACTCTCTTATACAATTAAACTTATAAATAAAAAGCTTAAAATTACACAGAATATTGTTAGCACAGAACAAATCAGTACTTTTTCAGTAAACAATTTCATCTCTTCCATTTAAACCATCATAAAGATTAGAAAACAAAAGTTAAAATGTGATTTTTACTTTTCATATTTTGAAAAGAAAAAGAATATCCCTTCTGAATTTGACACTGCAATTTAGGCTTGATCTTCTCCTCTCTCGGTCCCCTCTCCTACCTTCCTCATGTAAAAAGTGCATCAGAAAAGAGATTCTTTGTGCTTCAGTGCATTATAAACAACATGCAGATGATGAAGACAAGGAATGGTAATTGAAGGCCCCACTGCTCTATTTGTTGCTACCTTTCTAAGGTGGGCTGGCAAGATGGTTCAGTAGTCTAAAGCGCCTGCTTAGGAAAGCTTAGGCAACCACAGGGACCACAGTTCTATCCCTGGCACCACATGCTACACCAGCCCCACCCCCCAGAGCAGGCTGAGCAGGCCATAATACCAAAAAAAAAAAAAAAAAAAAAAGCAATTATCTGAAAATGAAAGGTTAGGTCAGATAGTTCAGCAGACTAAAGCACTTGCTTAGGCAGGCACAGGGACTGGGGTTCAATCTCAGCACTGAGATGGCTAATGAGACTGGGTATCATGTTACACACCTGTAATCCCAGCACTTAGGAGGCTGAAAACAGGAGGATCACTATGAGTCTAAGCAGTATGGTGAGACCCTGTATCAAATCACCACCAGTAAGGGTCAAGCTACTAATTTCCTCCTCATACTAATTCAGCAAAAGAGACCCTCAAGAATGTACAATGATTCTTGTGAATTATTTCTCTATTTCTGTAGTTGATGAAATCTGAGTCTAGATCCTTGAACATATAGCTGTAAGGAAATATATTTTAAAAAATTTGATAGTGACATACTATCTCAATTCTTTAGTTTGCTCTTTTGAGATGGCGTTACAGCTTACATGGCTCAAAACGAAGATTTTAAGTGTACAGTGTTGTGAGCTTAGAAGAGCTAATGCCCGCATGGAGAGACATGAGTACCAATGACAGGACACGAAATGCACATTAGTGGCTTTCCTGTCAGCACCTTTTCTTTCCAAAGCAGTCACTGTTCTTATTTCTGTTCCTCTAGCCTAATTTTGCATAATCTATGATTTGATGAAAATAGAATTGCACAGTATGCATTGTTTTCTACCTGGCTTTATTCCATACTTTTAGGTTATTAAGATTTATGAATGTTTTTGAATGTATCAGTAGTTCAAGTCCAAAAACGCTTATCTTTATTTTTTCACTGTTTACCTGTAGATGTAGGTTGCTTCAGGGTTTAACTGTTGTATATAAATGTGATATGAAAATTATTGCTCTAATTTTTCTGAGTGTGTTCCTGTTATTATGTTCCTGGGAATGCGGCTCCTGGATCATAGGCTAAGTAGGTGGCCAACTGTGTAAGAAAATACCAGTTTTGCAAATGGACAACTAACAATCCCTTCATCAGCATGTAAGAGTTCCAGTGCTTTCACATTCGTGCCAACTTTTAGGTTTGGTAGTCTTTCTAATTTAAGTCATTTTAATGAATGCGCAATTGTCTCTCATTAAGGAATGAATTTATTCTTTTCTTGTCAACAAATAATATTGAGGAACATTTCCTAACCATTTTGGCCAATATGCTATTCACTCCCACAAA
This sequence comes from Myocastor coypus, assembly GCA_004027025.1. NCBI lineage: Eukaryota > Metazoa > Chordata > Mammalia > Rodentia > Myocastoridae > Myocastor > Myocastor coypus. The sequence goes on from PVJA010037048.1 coordinate 8,330, forward strand.
GTACATGTCTGCATATCTACGAATCATTTGGATAAAATTATTTGATCTAAAAATATTTATAGCCATATATTATTGAAACCTGATATTATTATTATTATTATTATTATTATTATTATTATTATTGCCAGCTGAACCTGTCCTAGGAATGAAGCCTTTTACCAATTTTTGAAATAATTAATTATTAATTTGTAGTAGTTTAAAATAGCTCCATCAAATCCTTTGTCAGATATGTTTTAAAAATATATTTTTCCAATATTAAATGTCACATATTCCTTTTCTGAGCTGTGTGGTTTGATGGACAGAATAGTTTCACTTCAATAAAACCAAAATGTTGTGTTCTGTTTTTACTAGTGTGTGACTATTTGCTTTTATAACTTGTCTGACAAATGCTTAATAGTTGTTGTTTACCAATTCTGAGGATACAAAAATGTGTACTTATGTGTTTATATTTTCCTTTTAGACTTTTACGTGGTGCATGTGGAACGGACTGTTGTGCGTGCTGTGAAGGGGTAATAGCAAGGTCAACGCTAATGGAATTTTTCCTTTCCATCATGAGTATGAAAATTCCCTTTGAGAGTAAATACATTTAGAAGTCATTATATATGTTCAATATGCTCAGATACATCTCCTAATGTTTCTGTGTGTAAAGTGTTATGATATGTAGTCATCTCTTGCTGTATAGGGAAAGTGCACGCAGACTTTCTTTCGACTCATCCATTCTCAAGAATATGGAAGTGAACAGGCCATAGCTCCTTACTTCAGGAGAGTGAAGAGAAAGAGATCAAAGCTAACACATAGCGTGAAACTTTATGGGCATTCTGATTTTTTTTTTTAAAAACGATATGTATACATTGGTACTTGAAAAAGAAGAGAACTGGCTGCCCACCTGTGAAGATTTAAGCCTACCTAGATTTAGAAGCTTGGCTAACACCTCAAGAAGAACCTAGCCTGTAGACATCTGTGGGAGGCACATGGGCTAGGAAATTATTTCATTTTGATTTAATATTTGTAAACACACCTGACATACACTAATATTGTGAGACATACAAACAGAAGATTCCAAATGTGGATATGTAACCACAGAAGACCTATAGCTTATTTGCTCTGGGTTCAGCATCCTGCATGAACATGCAACTAAAATATGTCTGCATATCTATGAATCATTTGGATAAAATTATTTGAGTCAAAAATATTTATAGGCATATATTATTGAAACCTGATATCATTATTATTATTATTATTATTATTATTATTATTATTATTATTGCCAGATGAGCCTGCACTGGGGATGAAGCTGGTACAGCATGTGGTACCTGGGATAGAACCATGGTCCCTGCGGTTGCTTAAGCTTTCCTAAGCAGGTGTTTTAGACCACTGAAACATTTTGCCAGACAAAGTCCCTATATCTTAATTCAACTCAGATTGCTGTAATGAGCAGAGAAATTCTGATTTTGTTCCAAAACAAATTTCTCTTTTCAGTCTTCTAATTCCCATGGATCTACCTTAGCATATATTTAGCCCAGTATATCACTGCCTAGCTTATATATATATCAACTTTACCCCTGCCACATACACTATGTTCTTTATATTTCTTATTGAGGGGAAAGATATCAAAAGAATTTGGATTTCTGTTAAGCAATCTCTATGAAATCATAGAAAGAAATAATTTGAAGAATCTGAAAAGTTTCCATGAATGTGATTTTTAAACTGTTATTTGGCAGGATATTCATGCTTCAATAATGCAGAAGAGTCTATTGAGTATAGAAAAGTGGGTTTTGATATTAAACATCTCATAAGTATCAAACTGAGACCTATGTGTACAGTGTATTGTTTTCAAATATTTTTGACCACAGAGTATCTTATTAACCTCATCTGAAATGGCGTACCGTTTACAAGTTTGGAAACAGTACTCTCAACACAGATGGAAAAATTTTACTCTACTCTGGATCAACCTGTTGTGTGCAACCAGCTCCTGCTATCACTCCTTCCTACATTAGTCTGACTTTCTCCAATATCCTTTTTGCATCATTGTACAACACTGATGAAGAACGATACAATGGGAAAGAAATATATTTGATGGTTTTACAATGAAATTTGGTTGGCCTCACACTGGGGTCCAGCTGACATCTCTGCTCAAATCTCATCCAGCAGCCACTAGCCTAATAGCTTGTCAAATTGTGATGTAATTCATTCTTTCTTCCCCCTTGAACCTGCTGGAAGAGTTAGTATGTAAATTTCAACCTATTTTTAAGGGTTATTTTCACTCAAGTGAAATCTATCAAGGAAGGAGGGTTATTTTTACAGCATACAGCAACTGCTGATCACCATGGCAACCGGCCTGGTGAAATGCAATAAAGCATCCCTCTGTTATCGTAAACACAAAAGGGAAACACTGAAATCTAAAAGAAAGGCAATTATTGTAGGGGAAGGAAGCAACCACCATTGAAACATTTGCTATTTTGTGTGCCTTCACTGAGCTGGCTGAGTGGCATTTCCAGAGCTATCCCTGTCCAGCCTTTGCACTCTGCTTGTTGGGACCAAGCAAAGGTTGAGTTAAGAGCACTTAAGAAAAACAGTTGCTTTCAGTCCTAGCTGGCAAAAAAACAAACAAACAAACAAACAAACAAAAAACGTTATTGCAAACTGATTTAAACTTTTTCCCCCTCATTTCTTAAATCATGAAATTTTCTCAGAAAAACATAAACATTAGGAAGGAGGGGAAAATACCCTTATCTTTCTGGTTTTCTTTAGGGAAGCATCTTATTGTTGACTACAACATTGTCAATAGAAAAAGAAAAAGAACGATCTTCATAGAGTATGTCTATTTGTCATCTCTTAAGTCATCTTTTGCTACTGGTACTGGTAAATTCTTTTTTTTTTTTTTTTTTTTTTTCGGTGGGACCAGGGTTCAAACTCACGACCTTGCACTTGCCCAGCAGGCACTTGTGCCTCGGAGCCATCTCCCCAGCTCCCAATACTGGTAAATTCTAAGAAGGTGAAATCAGAGATGCTGATAAGAGTTATTAAAGTTTACATTCAGTATGTTCTAAGATTCAGGTAAAATCTGAGGAGTCAAGAATACTTGGAAAAAAACATTTAAACTCAGATAAATTAAAGTGGTCATATTGTAGGTTAGGAAACCAGTGTCCAGATGCATTCACTCCAGGGCTGAACTAAATGCAAAAGTTCATGAGGAATTACATTTTAAAAAAGCACTGGATCGAGAATTAAAAGACAAAATAAACTTAAGTGACTTCAGATGTTAAGGGCTGCTTCTTCACCAACCTATACCTTGGAAATTAGTCTTTCCTTTCCTAGAACAGTCCCCTCCAACTGGTATGTTTAGGAAATAGAAGCAAATGTCTCATGTCACCTTCCAGGCTGTGACCTGATAACCTCTGCGGTGCTCTGCTTGGCCACTGCTCAGGAGCTGTAGCTTGTGGGATTAACAGCAGAGCACAGTCTCCTGCCTGATCCAAGTCTGCCCCTCCACATGGAGCTCTGAGTTTGAAAGCAGAGTGCTCTCTTCCACAGGACTGCCATGCTGCGATTGGGTTTATTGGCTCTACTGTGTTTCCGTAAAACTAAAGGGAATCACATCACATGAAACAAGACAGTAAAACTGGCAGCTCGTATATAACATTTACAGTCTGAGGGGAAGTGCCCAAGGTTAAACCCTTCATGTGTACAGTTCAGTTACCAAACTGAGTTTCTGATCTATAAAGAGAATCTTCCTCTTTTCTTTACCTCATAATTTCACCACACACATCTCCAGCCTCTTTGGAGAGCTCTGCCTCCTACTGTGAGAGGTTGGGTTTATTCCAAGATCCATTCTTGTGCTTCTATCAATATATTTTATTGTTCATTCAATAAATATTCATTAAGTACTTACTGCATGCCAAACAATGACCATGGCTTGGTGATAGGGCAATGAAGAAAGCAAGGAAGTCTGTGCCTCACAGGGCTTATGTTGTAGCAAGGGAGATGGACAATACATAAACAAAGCCAATGTATAGTATATCCCACGGAAATGGATTGGATAGAGTAAAGGTAGAAAGAAGTGAATAGAGTGGAGTAAAGGCATTAATTTGCAATGGAATAATTAGAATGACCTCACTGTGAAGGTGACATTGAAGTGAAGACCAAAAACAGATGAAAACAAGAACCACAGAACTAAATATAGGAAGTTCTGAGTACTACAGATTCTATGAATGAAAATGCAGTGGAACTGAGGCTGGAGAATATCTGGAATATTCTTGGCAGCTGGTGTGGCTCCATCCAGTAATTAAAGGCTAGAAGAGCAGGTGATGCAGTGGGAAGACAGTGGAGCATTCCTGTGGGTTTCTATATGAACCTGTCAGGACTTGGTTTTCAACAGAGGAAGGGTATGATCTGATCTACACTGTTGAAAAATGCCTCTGACTTTTGTGTGGAGAATATGTTGAAATAAGACGAATGTGGGGCCAGCGAGATAGCTCAGTGGGTACCACATGCTGCCCTAGCCCCACCACTAGGGCAGGCTGAGCCAGCCATAACATAAATAAATAAAGTTTAAAGAAAAAGACAAATGCATAGAGCCCAGTTTACGGGCAATGACAATAACCCAGGAGAGTGTGGAAATGGATACATTGTCAAAAATCACAGTAGAAGTGAATATATATATATATATATATATATATATATATATATATATGTATATATATACATTCAAGAGTTACTGATGGCTTTCTAAAACTAAGTTCTACTAAAACTAATCATACTTAAGCAACTCTGGAAAGAGAGTGCATTATAAAAAATTTTTTCCTTTGTCCCAAAATTATTCAATAAGGAGATGGAATACCAAATTCAGCCACCCTGGAGGTCTTCTCACAGTGAAAATTATAACCACAACTTTTTATCTGTAGGGCCCAACAGATAAATGTCAATCTGTCTGTCTCCGATATACACACCAACCCACCCACCTGCATACACCATACAAATCTATACACATGTGTATGCACACATGCTTCAAAGGACAAATAGTCATTCTTCAGGATATTTAATATAGGTTAGTACTCCACAAATTAGGTCTATTTATCATTAATAGTTTCTAGAAAGTGGCCTGCAATTGGAGAGAAGAAAAAGGGCTTAATTAATATTCCCTTACATTTCATAAATCCAAAATGTGAAATCAGATATTTTTTTTCACAATATTTGATAGCATTCATAGGTACAGTTTTTAAAAAATTGAAATGTGTATTCAGGGACTGCCTTGGTAAGCTTACAGTGACTTGTACTTAACAGATCATAGAACATTGCAAACAAAATATTCTTCTGTTATCATCACATTAACACTTCTGATACAATGAACTTCTTTGATGGTGTGTTTTGTCTACTATTCCCCCAAATGTGTCAGTGGCTCAAGAGGGGTTTCAGAAACATGATAGAGTGATAAAAGAATGATAATAGCAATACATGTCAAAACTAATAATTAGATGAGCTATGAGCACACTTTTAGTGTGTCCTGCTGCACTGAAGCTGTGTTGGTGCTGATTACACTATAGTGGTTGAAAATTGGAAGAGCAAATAGAAAAGATGAAGGTGGCCTTCTGTATGCTGGGTCTTACTGGATGGCAGCTCCATCAATCTCTAAACTTTTAAATAACCTTCTAATAGTGATAGAAGGTTACTATTAGATACCTAATTACTACTAAATAGCTCAGTGGATTATTTCAATCATTATAGATTGAAGCACAGTGGTCTTTGTAGTATGGTAATTGAGTATTTTCCTTTGAACAGTTAAAATCGTGCTTTTCAGTAAAAAAAAAAAAAAAAGTGTTTGTTATAAGAAATCAGAAAACGCAAGCTCTGGAGGGGTGATTTTAAAAATACCTTCCAGCTAGTAAAGGTCCAGTATGATGCTTAAGTTTTTATCATAAAAGCCGGATTACACTAATTACAATGGGATTCCAGCTACAATGAATGTACAGCAGTTATGAAATCAAGTGGTACAACTTGGACATTACAGATGGAGCATCTTTCTCTGCAATGCTTAAAAACAGATGTCAAAAAGTTGGGTTGGATTTTCAATATTTGGAACTTGGGATCATTTTAAATTTCATATTTCCAATTTAGGGCAGCTCCACTTGCAAAGGATGCACAAATATTCGAAAATTCAAAAACTCAGAAACCTAAATACAGGTATTCTGTTCAATGTGAAGATGAAGCTACAGTTGTAGGTACAAAATAACTCCTCACAGGTAACCAGGTGACATTAATACAAAGAATAAATGTTAGAAAACCATTTTGGTAATTTCTATGACAGTAGTTAATACTATAGTTTTATCATAATTTTTTTATGGCCAGCTCAGTTTGCCCTGGGGCTGGGGCTGGTGCAGCATGTGGTAACTGAACTGCGGTCCTTGAGTTGCCTAAGCTTACCTAAGCAGGAACTTTAGACCGCTAAACCATCATGCCGGCCCTAATACTATAGTTTTGATTCGTTTTGAAATACTGAAAATGGTACATTATTATTGATTCTACAAAAACAACAGAAGAGGAAGGAAAAGAAACACATGGAGATCAATTCACAAAATTTGTATCAAAGAATACTTGTTGGCCAAAGTATGAATTATTACTTTAATTCATTACTGAATGAAACACAATAGGAAGCTGTGTTACATGTATTTTTTGAGGTGGTGACCTCAAAAAAACAGGTCTGTTCCCTGCATCTGCCTAGGTGTTTGCTAATAGTGGCATGGAAACCCTGTTTTCCCTTCGTTTCCTCTTACCCTTTTATTTAACATTTCCTCTCCTGTGCCAGTTGGACAATAGCTATTTTAACCAGCACCATACTCCTAAGTGGGCAGTGCCATTGTCCGTCTGTTGGAGGCACTGTGCGGGCAGATGAACAAACATGGATCGCTGGTAGAAAGATTTTAACAATCATATTCCCCGTGTGCAAACTTTCAGCCTCAATTCTTGGCCAATGCACAGGCTTTTCTGGAGGTGAGCCTTTGTGCCTTCCCTCTGGCCCACTGATACTGGCCCACAGTACTAGTTCGTTCCAAACACAAAGTAGTACCATTTGAGCTTGTTTGATATTGCTGGGGCATCTCCTTGGGCACATCACAGAATGTCTCTGAGCTGATGTCTCTTTCTTCTACACTTACTCTTTTACAAAACTTCCCGGACTATGGACACTTGCTTTGAAATTTTGTAATTTTCCCTGGCTCATCACTTCAGCTTTATGAGTCTCTTTTTTATTTTAATGAATCTTTCCTTTAAACAGTTTCTACCCTTTCTAATGATATCTTCATTTCAATTCATGTCCACCACTGGACTGTGTCCTGAAGTAGACAGTCAGGCCTACAGGAATCTTCTTCATTTCTTTAGTTAGTACACTTTTCACTTTTTAAATTAACATATCACATTTCTTTTCATTTTACAACCACTAAGACTTCTTCCTCTCCATTTATAACTGGAGACATTTCTCATTTCACTGAGAAAAAAAAAAGTGATAGATTAAGATCTTCCACCACCAAGTGGATCAGGAAAACTCCCTAGGTGTTCACAGAGTATTTTTTCTCTGAAGCATATTAAGCAGATGACCTTCTTTGGTCCCTGTATAAAGCCACATCCTCCGTGGGTTCTCCAAATCTCAGCTTCTCTATGCCTACTATGCCATTAAACTTCAATTTTCTGCCCTCTCCTGGCCATCAAGATTTCCCACTTATTTATAACTTCATAAATATTCCACTTCTATTCCCCAACACTGCCTTATTTTACCCCTTTGCAGAAAATCCTTTTAAGAATAGTTTTGTTCTTCTGATTTCTTGAATCAGCTCAGTCCAATTTGGTCATTATTACTCTGCCATAGCGAAAGTAATCCTAGGAATGTCATCAGTGGCTCTGCCTTTATGTTATTTTGACTTAATATCATTTCACACTGGAGTTCTGCTTCACAAAATTGTGTGTCATCCTTGCACAGGGACCATGCTAATCTTCTCTGTTTTGTTTCAATTTTAGTACATGTGCTGCTCAAGTGAGCACAAATCCATCTTTTTTTTTTTTTTTTTCCAGGACTGGAGATTGAACTCAGGACCATTCACTTGCCAGGCAGGCACTTATACTACTGAGCTATCAGACCAGTGCCCTCACACTGGAGTTTTGCTTCTCTGTGAATTACTAGCAGCTCGTGCTCATTGTGCTCCTACATCTCTCCTCTTCGTTGGTGTTTCTTCCTCCTATTTACAATAACATTGCTTCACCTTTGCCCCTCAATGTAAAATGGGATTAATGCTATCATCTAGCTGAGGATTGTTGTTATAATTAAATATACTGATGCATTTAAACCATTTAAAAATTCTTTAGTTGTCTTAATCACTTACCTCACCCCTAGGACAATTTAGCCAACACCTGCTACTTGAAGAAGGAGAGATTTGTTTTGGTTCATGTTTATTAATTTTTAAAATTTATTTATTGTATTTTAGGGAAGGGTCTACAGGGTATTCAGGGTCTCACTACTAGATTGGACTCATAATGATCCATCTATTACAGCCTTCCAAGAGCTGGAATTGCAGGTGTGCAGCACCACACCCAGACTCATTTGCTGTCTCAGCACATCCTGGGGGTGGAGCCAACTCTGCAAGCCCAGTAATAGAGGCTTAGCCCCTGAGCCTGCTTGCAGGCACTTTCATCTGCTGAACTATTTGGCTGGCCATTGGTCCACTTTTGAGAAATTTCAGTCCCTAAATTGTGAACAGCATAGCAGAAAGGTTTGGAAAAGCTGCTCAAGTTATGACATCCAGGAAGCACAGAGACTACGTCGGGATGGAGATAAGGGCTTCCAGATTACACTGTCAGAGACCAGCCTCTTCAGACTAGCTCCCACCTTCATAGGACGTTAAATATACCGTCCCATAATTCAATCCACTTTCAAATGCATGAAGTTTGGGGTAGTCATTTTATCCTAAGCCATATCACTGTATGCATGTTTAGTAAACACCCTATGGGTGTTAGTGTGTATCATTACCATCCTGATCAAGTTAGTTCATATCAAGGTCAGTATGTACCATTGCAAGTTTAGTTTGTAACAGTTTCATATTTATCAAAAAACCATGATTATCATCATCATCACCCTAACCACATAACAAATGCCAAATTGTGGTGTTCTGGCTCCAAAACCTCTTCTTTTCATCTATTTATTAATGGAACTTCTTGAGTGATTTATTAACTTTATTCCTGTTTACCACGGAAAGCTTGAAAATTTCCAATTTTCTGCTTTTGCTCTTATTTCCCCTAAAAGCCTCAGACTTACCTACTTCTCACTTAAAATCCTACTTGATATTCAATGTCTTCCAAACTTTTCATCCAAATCTATATTTCTCACTTCTCAATTAAAACTCAGTTTTACTGCTCAGGCTAATACCTTGAAGTCTTTTCAGTGACCTCTCCAGCTACCTCTTTTGAGATCTATAATTCACCTTAGAATGTTAAAAATGACATAGACCAAATATTTAGGTGGCATTAAGCTTAGATCTTGGGGATGGTCAACAAATGGACTGTCAAAGACTCCTAGTCCTGGTACAGTTGGCTAGCAACTTATCAGTCAGAACTCATCCCGTAAATACCCATTGCAGTCCTTTCTGTTACTCCTGTCTCTTCAGACAACCAGCATTTGCTGATTAGCATGCTAGATGTCAAATTTGATTTTTATTGGTGAAACTAGCAACCTATTAATTAGCATGATGGATGTTAGAAATGGGCTGTCTTTTGTGAAATTAAAGCATTTAAGATGCAAGGATTGAGCCGGGCGTGGTGGCTCACGCCTGTAATCCCAGCACTCGGGAGGCTGAGGCAGGAGGATTGGTGCGAGTTTGAGACCAGCCTGGGCTACAAAAGTGAGCTCAAGGCCAGCCTCAACTGCATAGCGAGACCCTGTCTCAAAAAGACAAAAAAAAAAAAAAAAAAAAAAAGATGCAAGGATTAGCTTAAATAGTTTACAAATTTTCACCACTTTTGCATTCAACTATTCTCATGAGATCTGTGTTCTACAGTTCTTAAGGATGAACTTCATGAAGCTAGATATCTAATCAGTCTCTGTCCAAGCCAGTAATTTAGGATTTCTGATGGTATAATTATGTGCCTTGTACACAAATAGAATCCTGCCTTGAAAATATTACTACATCTGTATTTAGTTCACTTTTCTTGTTATATACAAGGGTTTGGTCTTATATCTAGGTGAATTTATGAAAAAAAATATTGCATCTGCATCGACTTCACTTTTCTTGTTATATACAAGGGTTTGGCTTTATGTCTAGGTGAAGTTATGAAATATTTTGCGCTTATTACTAAAAAATATTTGGCCCATAATGACACTGTGTATTATAGATTTGGTTTAAGATATCTATTAATCATAATCATATATATATATATATATATATATATATGTATAATTTTGTGAGGAATTAATTATCCCTTACTACCTCTGACTCTTTCGTGGCCACAGTGATCTCTGAGAGTGCCCTAAATAGTGCACATGAAGAAATGGACTTAGATTGGCTTCCACAACTTCTTTTCTCCCTCCTGAAGCTACTGGCGAGACACCTTTTCACACTCTAGGAAGCAACTTATTTTGCCCATGTCTGGTCCTTGTGTCTGTCCTTGGCAATAAATAAATCTTTGTGAAGAAATACACTTTTGCTGTTAAATATTTCTCATTCCCATAGATAACATTTAGTGTTCAAGCTTTGTTTTAATTAATCTTTAAAGCTGTCTTGAGGGCCATCCTTAAATAGTTCAGCAGATTAAAGCACTTGTAAGCAGGCACAGGGGCTGGGGTTCGATTCCTGGGCTGGCCATGCTGGCCCTGCCCCGTGGGCTGGCTGAGTTGGCAATTGAGACTGGGTGTGGTGACACGCACCTGTAATCCCAGCTCTTGGGAAACTGTAAGTGGGCGATCACTATGAGTCCAATCTAGAAGTGAAACCTTGGACACACTGTAGATCCTTCCCTAAAATACAAAATAGATAGATAGATAGATAGATAGATAGATAGATAGATAGACAGACAGACAGAGTTGTCTTGGGTCTTTTTTAATTTTAAAGAGAAAAATTAACATTTCCAAACAAGATAATAGAAGAGTAGGAATAATTACTATAGTGTGTATTGTTATCTTCTCCGAAGTTACTCAGAGGATAAGACACAGGCATGACACACTGTCCAAATAATATTAGCACAAACCTTCCTTTTCAATGAACTAAGAGGAACTAGCAGTCTAACTATCTTGCATATATATATATATATATATATATATATATATATATATTTTTTTTTTCCTTTACCTTTCTTTCCCTTCCCCTTTCCACCATGACAGTATCTCTCCTATTTTGAATAGTTTCTCTCCAAGTCACAATATCTATTGCACATTTTGATTCTATTTATTTGTTCAACTTCTCACACTGGTGAGGCCATATGGTGTTTATGCATGAGGCTCTGATTTATTGCATTTATGAGTGTGGTTTGAGTTGCATCCATCTACATATACTACAAAGCTACTGTGATAAAATCAGCATGGTATGAAAAATAATCTAAGGATAAGTGGAATAGAATGGAAAATACAGATACAACTCCAAACATTCTTAGCCGCTGTATCTTTGACAAAGAAGCCAAACATATTCCCTGGAAGACCAGCAGCTTTTTAAATAACCGATGCTGGAAAAACTGGCTTTCCACATGCTGAAGACTAAAATTAGACTCTTGTATATCACCATGTACTAAAGTAAAAAAAGGATCAAGGATCTAAATATTAAAAGAGAAACACTAAATCTACTGGAAGAGAAAGTAGGTAGAAATTTGGACACAGGTATAGGCAGAGAATTCATGAACAAAATCAAAACTGCATAGGAAATGTACGGAACCAACATCTGGGGTCTCACCTTATTTTTTTTTTTCAATTTTTTATTGTTTAAATTTAACAATGGTTATATTACATATTTTCATCATCAGATCAGTTTAGATTAATACATATAGGTATATAAGATTGATCAAACAATTAAACATTAACCTTTCTAAGTCCACATTACTTTTTTTTTCTTTCCCCCTTTCTTTTCTTTGAAAGTTGACATATTGCATATTGTCCTCACAATCATTCTACAGAGTACAGTGTGTGGGCATGACCCACCTCCCTATTGATGTTGCTTAGAAAAAAAAAAAAAAAAGGAAAGAATATATTTCTCTTTGGACTAAGAGGAAGCAGATACATACACAGTCAAAGGTTTTGCAACTGCAGTGGGCCACCAGTGAAGTTTGTGATGTTGGAGGC
>PVJA010037049.1:0-20591 GCA_004027025.1 Myocastor coypus
TCTCTGAGTTTTCATTAAATAAATTTATTGAGTCAGAAAATGTAGTAGATTTCTGACGGATATATGTCCTACATAATGATTTTCCAATGCAATTGTTCAGAAAGTCTAAATTCTTCATTAGTCTCTCATTTTAACTTTCACTTCAAAATACTAACATGATGCTTTCCATTTCTTACATTCTCCTTACTGAGCATGAACGATAGTACTCTTTGGTTCTATAGCATTTGCTTTTTATTTTGTTTTACTTTACTAATATGATACGTTTTCCCACTGAAGACAGCATTATTTTCTCTGGTCTTAAATATACTATCAATTTCACTTTCAAAAGCTAATATAATAAAGGTGTTCTCAAGAAGGAGAAGGCTGATACTATTTTTCAGTTCAAAGATGTGTGCACATGTGCATGCACAAGACTAGAGCCGACCTTTACTACCACTTGCATCTTCAGCAAGCAGGTGGAGTGGAAGGAAACAAACATACCATGGAAATACTCTTGATTAATGAGGAAAGAAGGAGTAGAGATGATGGAGCAGAGTCACCCAGGCAGGACCAGAACGCTTAGTTTCATCCCAGGCCAAGGAAACGTCAAATCCTCCAAGTAGCTTTGGAAAATATTTGTAGAAGACATTCAGTCCTACATTTCACCAGTTGACATGCAAGAAAAATGCAGTTGTGTAACTTACAGGTTTTACATAAATTGTGTTGAAATCATTAGACCCAGAGTTCAGTATGGTTGGCTAAAGGAAGAGACATTAACAAGAAGCATATTTTAATAATTTTTGGAGGGACTAAAATCCACATAGGACACTGAACTGCAGGAAGAAAAGAAGTATTTTTCATAAACTTCATCATGAAATAACTCAGAGAATAAAGCCCACAGAACGCTATGCAGGTAGACTTGATTTGATTGCTTCCCATTGACAATTTACATAATCCTGTCTCCATCAGTGTGGTCACAAGAGCATACAATAATCATTGACACATGCAGTCCCGAAAGTTGTTTTTTCTGGTATAATATTGTGATATGAGAAATCATATATTCAATAAAATAATGAGGAGTGTTTGAGCTAATTCTTTCTTCAATGTATTTGTAAAAAGATTTTATTTCTTTTTTTTTTTTTTTTTTTTTTTTTTTTTTTTTTTTTTTTTTTTTTTTTTTTTTTTTTTTTTTTTTTTTTTTTTTTTTTTTTTTTTTTTTTTTTTTTTTTTTTTTTTTTTTTTATGGCCGGCTCAGCCCTTCCCGAGGGCAGGGCTGGCACAGCATGTGGTGCCCGGGGATCGAACCGCGGTCCCTGAAGCCACCCAAGCTTTCCCAAGCAGGCGCTTTAGACCACTGAGCCATTCCGCCGGTCCCAAAAAAAGATTTTATTTCTTTAAAATTACACTTGAGAGATTTTTCCAGGAAGATATTATTGAAAATCCAATAGATTCAGGCAACATAGACAGTTACATAGGCTTCTATGTCTGGGTTCTTTGATATCAGCTGAAAGCCAAACTCCAAGAGCAAAGTGTGGAACCTTTCAGAATGAGGGAGATAGCGAGACTTGTGACCCCAGCTGCTTTCAGGGCAGGCCACTGAGAACCTGAGCCTCCCTCTCCTTGAGGGTCCCTGGTGTAGGATGTAGCAAACATCTCATGACAAACTCCTAGCATAACTGCCTCCCTGCAGGCTAGAACTGAGGGGAAAGCCAGTCACAGACTGAGAACTCCAAAGTGGAGCCCAGGTAATTCATTTTTCTTTAAAAATTGATTATCACAGATATTTTCAACAGCAGTGGGAAAAGGACTAACAGAGGAAAACAAAATTATATGCATTCTTAAGTATTAAAAAATTTAATTGGGCCATAGAGATAGTTCAGTGGTCTAAGTGCCTGCTTAGGAAGAACAAACATTGGGGTTCAATCCCCAATACTGATTGCCAAGCCAGCCCCTCCACAGGTGCACCATGCCAGCCATCAAGAGTATGAGTGATGGCACACCTCTGTCATCCCAGCAATGAGGAGGCTGAAACAGGAAGATCACTGCGAGTCCAAGCTACCTAGTGAGACCCTGTAGCCTAACTCATAAAATTAAAAGAAAGAAAGAAAGAAAGAAAGAAAGAAAGAAAGAAAGAAAGAAAGAAAGAAAAGAAAATTAATTGTCCTAAATTCTTAAACCATTTAAGGCTGGTTTTATTGTGTAGCACATTAAAGTAAACTTAATTAAGCAAAAAGTTAGGAAATTATCTTGGCTTGTGGAATTATTTTAAAATAATGGTCTGCTTTAAATGACTAAAATAAAATACAACTGTCCCATGGGGTCCATGGGACAGCATCAGGCATAGGCTATATTTTCTACATAATATCTGTGTATATGTTATGAACAGGGGCAATTTTAGAGAACTTGATACAGGCATTTTTTTTTTTTTCTAAAAAGAGATGAAGTAACTTCTTTTAAATAAATTCCTAGAACCCTCTACTTCTTCAACTGGGAAAATAAAGCAGATTTAAGAATTATGAGTCTCCTTTGTATCCACCTTTAAAATTGTTAGAGATTTAATATTTTAATGCAGACCCATTGTGCTAAGACCCATCCACAGCAAATTTTGTGGCACACCTAGCAAAGTCATGAACTAATCTGCTATTCAATACTTATTTTCACAAACATACTTTTAACGGGACGAAGTTCTATTTTAGCTGTTCTTTCAGGACGAGGCTTAGAGGTCAATAGCTGCATGATGTCGCAGTGCTCCAAGGCCCCAGCTCAGGTTCCGAGTGCTACTTCAAGAGTAGTCAGCAAGGAGCCTCAACGGCCATGGACGACATGGTGAGTAGTGCACAGAGGGCCTACCTCGCACCTCGAGCCTCCTCTCCGTGAGGAAATGATGGAGAATTTCCTGTGACCATGGTCAAATGGACCAGCACTTTACCAGAAGGTAGTTGATATTCCAAAACTCAAGCATCTGGTGTTTGAAAAAAATCCACTTGAGCTGTGTCCTACTTCTACAAATCTGTTATCAAAACAATTCAGGCTAAGCTGGATGGTCATATACATATTCCAGGGCACAACAGGCCACTAATCTAATTGCTGAATGGGTTCTACAAGAAGGAAATTCAATCAGGAAAGACTGTTTTTGCATAGCAGTGATTTACAGTCTACTTTACTCTCCAATTAGCAAAAAGTGAGAAATCCACAGCTTCAAGAATACGATTTAGTAGTAAGATGGAAAAATATTTTAGTAAGAAGAGATAAAAGAAGACTCATTAAACTAGGGTAGACCTATAATTACTTTTTTCATTGGTAGTAGAATTTGTATTTCTTATTCAAATAAATGAGAATTTCATTTTTTCCACCACAAACTATTTCAGCTTCCTCTGCTTTAAGATATATCATTGAAGTTGTGGTTTATGAACATTATCTGCACACTGACAGGCACTTCTGCCTGTATCCCATGGTCACTGACCTCTCAGCTGCCAACTGATGAAATCAGTACTTGCTGACTGATTTTGGATAGAATGCGTTCTTGTACACCTTTCCTCAAATTCGGGTACCTCATAACACAATGTGCTAAACAATAACAATATTAAGTACATCAATCAAAAATGATTAATGGTAAATTCTAATATGTTCAGACTTACTAGCATACTGCAGACTGTTGGAGCTTCATGTTTTATATATGTTTACTGAAAGACTTCTAAAGGAAAAGACAGTATAAAATATTGGACCCAGTAAGTGATTTCATAATTAAGCAATAAAATTTATTTGCAGAAAGTATTTTTTCTCATTGCATTCTCGTGTGATTCTGATTTTCTCCTCGCTGGCTCCCTTCACACTGCCCTCCCTCTCTTCCCCTCTCCTTTTCTTCCAGTCCCTCCTTCCTTCCTGAGTCTCTCTCTCTCTCTCTCTCTCTCTCTCTCTCTCTCTCTCTCTCTCTCTCTCTTTTCTTTGGCTGATTTTTTAAAAAAACCTTTATTTGCTTCAGAAAAATATTAAATTCAAGTCATTTATGAGAATTATAATATCTTTACGTAAGAAAATAGGTACTACATCCAAGTTGGCAAGTAAAATTAATTTCATCTAAAATTTTCTGCTGAATTCCATATAAATGTATTAAACTAAGAATTTATTTTTAATTTTTTATATTTTAGTTACTTTTAGTAAGAAATAACAATGTGACAGTTTCAAAACACATCGGTAGCACATTTCCAAAACTTGACGCAATGCTTACTGTTGTCTTTCTGTCAGTCACACAGGGCACAGGGTGTAGACGTTATAATTTTTCTTTTCTTTTTTTTTTTTCTTGTTTCAGAACCTTTGTTTATTCACTCATTTCTATGGCTGGCTCAGCCCGCCCGAAGGGCAGGGCTGGCGCAGCATGTGGTGCCGGGGATCGAACTGTGGTTCCTGAAGCCGCCCAAGTTTTCCCAAACAGGCGATTTAGACCACTGAGCCATCCCACCAGGCCCCAATTTTTCTAATCATTATTGGTACGAAAATTTTTTTCATTAAACTAAGAGAAAGTAGTTGTATATATAATCCAATGTTTGATAATCTCAGTGGGTTATTGGTAAAATTGGCAATATTGGTACTTCGTTTATTTTTATTTTTATTTTTATTTTTATTTATTGTGGTGATACCAGGGATTGAACTCAGGATCTTGTGCTTGCCAGGCAAGCACTTATTCCACTGAGCTATCTCCCTGGCCCCCAAAATTGGCAATATTGGAAGCTGTTGCTTTAAGACTGTTACAGCTCAGCATTCTAATCTAGCTTTCCATTTTATGCCTGGTGTTTAAACTTTTCTTCTGGGTAGTTAAGAGCAAGTTTAAGCAAGACCTGTAGAGCAAAACATGTAACTTTTGTACATCACAAAGTCAGTCAAATCCCCTCAGGATTTACTTTGCAACCTTATACAGTGCTTTGTAGAACTATTGTCAGTGTCAGCCATCTGGATGAGTCACCACCATTGCTTGACCAGTTTGTTCTCTGAGAAAGCCTGAGAGAATGCATTTTCTCTAGATGATTCTCATTTGACACACGCTATATCTTCAATCTCTTTCCTCTGTAACCACATAATCTCCTTGAAATTTGAAATTTAAAGAAAATTTGGGAAACCACTGAGTTATAGGATGTCACAGCACAGGTTCTCTTATGTCACAGACCTGGAGAAATCATTCCTACAATTTATTTGGAACAAAAAAAGACCTAGAATTGCAAATAAAATTCTGGGAAACAAAGACAAGGCAGGAGGCATTACAATTCCTGACCTAAAGTCATACTACAAAGCCACAGTGATAAAATCAGCATGGTATTGGCAAAAAAAAAAAAAAACCTTGAGCAATAATGGAATAGATTAGAAGATGCAGAAGCAAATACAAACACACTCAGCCACTTTATATTCGACAAAGGGGCCAAATATTTTTACTAGAAGAAAGATAGCCTCCTTAACAAATGGTGCTGGAAAAACAGGCTATCCACATGCTGAAAACTAAAACTTGACCCAGGTCAATCACCATGCACTAAACTAAAGTCAAAATTGATTAAAGATGTAAATATTAAAAGAGAAACAGAGCCCACCCAGCAGGATGGCTCAGTAGTCTAAAGCACCTGCAGGTGGCTTCAGGGACCGAGGTTCGATCCCCAGCACCACATGCTGCGCCAGCCCTGCCCTAGGGCAGGCTGAGCCGGCCATAAAAATGAATAAACAAACAAACAAAAGTTCTGAGGGTCCCGGCGGGATGGCTCAGTGGTCTAAAGCGCCTGCTTGGGAAAGCTTGGGTGGCTTTAGGGACCGCGGTTCGATCCCCCGGCACCACATGCTGTGCCAGCCCTGCCCTCGGGGTGGGCTGAGCCGGCCATGAAAATGAGTGAATAAACAAACAAAGGTTCTGAAACAAGAAAAAATAAATTAAAAAAAAAAAAAAAAAGTTCTGAAACAAGAAAAAAATAAAAATTACAAAAAAGAAGAGAAGCATTCAAACTCCTGGAAGAAAAAGTGGGAGAAAATCTTGAAGACATTGTGGTAGGCAAAGAATTCATGGACAAAAATGAAAATACACATTTGACAGTTGAAAGAATCAACAACTGGGACTTCCTCTGGCAAAGAAGTTTTCGCACCTCAAGATAAATTACCAACAGAATGAAAAGACAACCCACAAATTTCAAAAAGATTTTAAATAATAAGTATTCAGACAAAGGTCTTCTATCTAGAATTTATAAAGAACTAAAAACCATTAGGATCCCCAAATTCAAAGACCCAATGCACATATGGGAACCTGAGATGAACATACACTTCTCAGAGAAAGAAATTCATCAAGCCTACAAATACATGCATAAATGCTCCACTTTGCTAGCTAGCCATTCATGAAATGCAAATCAAAACAACACTTAGGAACCATCTCACCCCAGAAACAATGACTTTTGTAAAGAAATCAACCAACAACAAATGTTGGAGAGGCTGTGGGGAAAAAGGAACCCTTTAGTACTGCTGGTGGGAATGCAGACTGGTGCAACCATTACGGAAAGCAGTGTGAAGACTCCTTAAGAAACTAGAACTAGAAATCCCATTCAATCCAGCTATCCCTCTACTGGGAATTTTCCTAGAACTGAAAATATCATACCATAGTGATATTGGTGCACCTATGTTTAGAGTAGCAAAATTTGTGATAGCCAAATCTTGGAAATGCCCTTCATCTGAAGAATGGTTGAAAAAGTTATAGTATTTTTATATAATAAATTATTACTCAGTTATAAAGAATGATAAACTAGAAGACTTCATATGTAAATGGATGTATGGTGTAGATGTACTCATAAGTGAAATAAATCAGGCCTACATGCGTAGATATCATATAGACTTGTTAGTGTAAGAACTCAAAAGAAAAAATAAAAATGGAGAGGCATAACACAGCCGGGAATCTTTCTCTTATCCTTACTATCTTCCCCATTTGCTCTTGCAACCCAGCATCTAGAAATCACAGATACCTTCGAGAGGGGACATCAGGGCAACTGTCTCAACCAAGTGCAGCACAGTTCTTACATCAGTAGTTGGAACTGTAATCTCTCTGACAATCTGATGGAAACTGCAGAGTCACCACAGAAAAACCCATGGGAAAATTATATTTTGCTTTCATTATTAGAGAATTAAAATATTGCCACTGAAAGCTTAAACAAGTATAGCACGCTGAGGAGTTCCTGGATCCCATCTTTCAGAACAGAAAGGAGGCACTACAGGAGATCTTTTACATTATTTCAAATTTAAAGGAATTTTATCTTTTCCAGGAATCAGTGGGCTCATTTTGTAGGCAATAGAATAGTAGCTAGCCTGAAAATTATTTTTAGCAATACTCTGTGCCTTCCAACTTACTGAATTGCATGCAAAATCGTGGGATAAAAGGAGTACCACGTGTTATTTACTGACTCATCCAAGACTTGTTACTGAATAACTACTATGGCTGTACCCAGTGCTTATGCACAGGGGCACAATCACTGAGAAGGGGAGGAAGTATTTGTTCTGGCAGTCTCACTCCAAACAACAGCTTCATCTATTTTCTATGTCATTTTAAGCATAGCCTGTGGATGTTAGTATTATCAGAGGTGATTTCAACAAATGTGGTATAAATAATGGATGCCCATTTTTGATGATCGTGTACCAGTCATCTTTAGCTAATTACAACTCACTTAATTATGAATATTAAATGCACAAACCGTGCAACAAAGATGTTATAAAGTATGAACGTATTTGCAACTTGTCCATAAGGGGGAAAATACCCCATGACCTGAGAAAAGCAAAGATAATTCCTGGATTATGTGGATGTAGAAACTCAGATGGCACATTGTGAGAAGAACTGTTAAAATGTTTGTGATTTATTACTTAAATGGATCATGTCAATATTGTCTTATGAGGCATGATGTGTTTCAATATAAAAACCCTTTGAGCTGGGAGATAATCTAACTTGATTTAGATCAAATACTTGAGTAAGAGTGACTAATTAGACAAATTTTTCCCAACCCTTAGCAAAATTCTAGAATTTCATCAACTGCCCCTGCAGCTGATGATATAGTAAAAATAATGTAGAATATACAGAGGTAATCTTTACAGTTATTAATAATGTTAATATTTCACTATTTCTATATTATATTAGTAATCAGATTGTTGTTTTTTTTTTTTTTCCAGATATTGTGGAATATTTACATTTTCCTTGTTCCAGCTATACATGTGTGCATGAAAAAACACCCACACATAGCCTTACAGTACACACAAGCCCTTAGCAGTAGTGGAAAAAGTTAAAGATGGCAATTAACACAGGCCAAGGGAAGCGCAAAGTAAGAATGGGTGGGGAAGTCATCAAAGCTCACACTACTCAGAGTCTAACACTCTGGGGACCAGTTTGGCCTTCCAGATTGGAAGATGCTTTCATTGTTCTTCAAAAACTACCTCTCAAGAAGCTCAAAGTATGCAAACTTTAGTCACTTGAGGTATTACAGCTTGCAGAGCTCAGCTGGCTACTTGATGGTTCTTAACAACCCTTGCATATGCTTTGGTGCCTCCTCAGGAATTCTTAACAAACCAGAGAACCAGAGCTGATGCAATGGCTGCTTGCCAAGAGAATTTATTCTGAAGCTGCAGCCATTCTAACGTGGATGTGAAGCAGAGAAAACTCTCTGCACAGTATCCAGGAAATAGGAAGAAAAAGGGGAAGAGGAAAGGGCTTGCTGACACCCACTTCTGCTCAGGCTGGCTCTCTTTTTGCCCAAGTACTCTCTCAGAGCTTGTCCCTAACTTTAATCATTTTTCTTATTACTTTATTTTATTTTAAAGTGTAAAAGGAAAAAAAAGCAAAGACTAAGACAGAAGCACAATAACAAACAACAGTGTATATGGTATAAAATTTCAAAACAGGAATAAGAAATTAACAATGGTTATTCTATGTGTGTGTGTGTGTGTGTGTGTGTGTGTGTGTGTGTGTGTATGTGTATGTGTGTTTAGAGGCTTTACAGGGTCTAGAGACTCTACAGGATCTCACTGTGTAGGTCAGACTTGTAGCGATCTGCCAGTGTTCAGACTCCCAAGAACTGGGATTACAAAAACATACCACCACATCCAGTTTCAATCAGCATGCCCACAGGCAGGGCCAGTACTGCACTCCAGGGATTAAACCCCTGCCACTGCATTTGACTAAGCAGTTACTTTAATCCATTGAGCTATTTGGCTGGCCCTAACAATTGTTGTTATATTACATGTTTTAACTGTCAAATCTGTTGCTCAGATTAACAGATATAAGTATGCAAATTCGATCAAATAATTAAACATTAATGTTTGCTTTCAATAACCTTAATTTTGTCCCGTCCTTTTTACTTTTTATTTTTCATTTATTTAAAAGAGAGTGTAGGGCTGGTGAGATGATTTGGTGGTCTAAAGTGCCTGCTTAGGAAAGCTTAGGCAACCACAGGGATCATGGCTCGATCCCTGACACCACATGTTGTGCCAGCCCCACCTGCGGTGCGGGCTGATCCAGCCATAATTTTTAAAAAAATAATAATAAAAAAAGTTTTCTTTAGGGGGACACTCGCTCGGGACCCCCCCCCCCCACCTGTCCCTCTCTCGGACAGGAGCTTTCTTTCCCTCAATAAATATGTTCTGCTCATTAAAAATAAAATAAAATAAATAAAAATAAAAGAGTGCAACACTAATTGATGACATTAGAAATGCTACACATTTAGAAGAACAAGAGAAGCATTCAACTGTGGTTTTTATATTGCATATTGTATCTTCTATGCAGTTGCTGAGATTACAGATATTATTAGCATGTAGAGTTAGTCAAAGTGCAAATTTTAGACTTTAACTGTTACTTTCAAAAAAACTGATGAAAATTAATACTCTAGTCATTTCAGCTATGCTGGGCGTATATTTGCTTGACTTCCTCCCTGCTTTCTTTTTTCCCTGTCTTTTCTCCTTTTCCTCATCTTATTCCTTGTGTTCGTTTTCTTTCTGATTTCCCAAAAGATCTGAAATCATCATACCACAATGACATATGTGCATCCATGTTTATTGCAGCACAATTTGTTACCCAATTTTTGAAAGAACCATAATGCCCATCATCTGAGATATGGTTAAAAATGTTGGTATTTTTGTACAGTGGAGTATTATTCTGCTATAAAGACAAACTTGAGGACTTTATAGGTGAGCGGACACAACTGGACACTATACTCTTAAGTGAAATAAATCAGACTCAGGTGTATAAATATCATGTTGCCTTCCTAGTGTAAGAACCTGAAAAAATAAATAAAATCTGCCCCTAGTTTTAGTAGTTGAAGAGATGAACCTATACACATGCAGAGCTCATTTATTTGGAGGAAAGCTTGGTGTAGAACCAAAGCTGAGCCAAAGCATATGCTGTCTGGATGTCATGTCCACTGCTGAGGCAGGAGAAAGCCTGTACTGAGCAGGACAGACAGAGAATGCAGATTGTCCTCCTCTGTTTGTTAAGAAGCAGTGAGTGTTTACAGCTTCCTACCGACAGTTCCTACTTCATCTTTTCCTAAAGACTCTGCATATGTACCTATACCTAATGTTGAGGATAGTGTATTTCAATTTCAGTGTGTGTTGTTTCATTATTCAAATTATTTTATTGCATATAAATATAGAAAATATAGTAGACTTATTTTAGGCAGCAAATCCCAAATTTTTCTCCATTCATTTGTCTTGCC
Organism: Myocastor coypus; assembly: GCA_004027025.1. Lineage (NCBI taxonomy): Eukaryota > Metazoa > Chordata > Mammalia > Rodentia > Myocastoridae > Myocastor > Myocastor coypus. The sequence goes on from PVJA010037049.1 coordinate 10,686, forward strand.
ATGCTTTTTCTGTTTTATACACTTATAGTATTTTGCAAAATACGAACTTAAACTTTCATTGTTAAAGTGTAGGTTTATAAACATTAGATATTGTGTAGTGAAAGATTCTAAGCTCTTATTCATACCATCATATATTGATATTCACTGAAGGTATATGTGTGAGATTCTTACATGGATGAAAAGCTATCAGAGTGGATCAACTCCATAGGAGCAATTCTTCAAAGAGTGATAAATTTGTGAGTCAGATAAAGATAACTACAGATAGACAGCACATTTAACTTTTATAAAATACACCATTATCTCTAAGTAACTCCCTTTTGTTATTATTTTTATTTTGTTTACTAAGGGAAGAGGTACAAAGGAACAACAAAAAACTTTGACTTTTCTCCATTTTGGCAGCAAATATCAAAAATAGTTGGTTCTTTGAGAGTTTGTATATGTTTGTGCATATGTCAATTTGATTTTATAAATCCAACCATTTTATCCTCAGTAGACCATGGTTTTATTTGCAACCTGATTGATTAACCAAAGAAATTTTTATGAGGTCTCAGAAAACAGTATAATTAGTGTAATTTAAAAGTTTGTAACTTTTGGGCTGCATGTGTTGGCGCACACCTGTAATCCCAGAACTTGGGAGGCTGAGGCAGGAAGATTGGTGCAAGTTCAAGACCAGCCTGGGCTACAAAAGTGGGCTCAAGGCCAGCCAGAAATACATAGTGAGACCCTGTCTCAAAATGACAAAAAAAGTTTGTAACTTTCATTTATCCTCTTTATTGTATTACGAGTATGTCTTTATCTTTATATAAACATAGATAACGAATACAACTCTGCATTCTTTTCTACCATAGTAATAATTCAGCTTCTCATGTCACCTGTAAATTCTTTTTTTTCAGTGTTCATCACATTTATTCAGCTTGTCATTCAATGTCAAATAATCTGCCTTCAGGCCACTGTGAGATAAAATGGGTAAATGTTGTGATAAATGGCTCTTCCTATGTCATGGTGCAGCGGTCAGTATCATAAATTCTTTTGTTTAGAGTCTGTATTGTTTTAGCAGTGGCAGAAGATCCATTAATGAAAGGCAAACACAAAGCACTAAATTTCTGAAATTATGTGGTGCACCAGCAACTATAGACTTCCTGTCACCCAATCCCCAAGGGAATATTTACCACCCCAGGCAGTGGTCTTGCAGTATATGCACATTGTGCCACTTCAGTCTAATTTAGAAATGGGTTTGTTAAAGTGTGGTTTTATTTGCAACCTGATTGATTAACCAAAGGATAGGTGTCCTGTGTTAGCTTTGTCGTACTGTTGTAACAAGTTACCACAAATTTGATGGCTTTAAATGATGTGACTTTATTCTCTTACATTTCTGAAAGCCAGAAATCTGAAATAAATTCCACTTAGGTTAAAATAAAGATGTGAGCAGAGATACTTCTCTCTGGAAGATGGGATGGGATATCTAATTCCTTAAATAGCTCATCTTTTCCGTGACTTGTGGATTCCTCCTTTCTTTGGATGTGTAGCAAATCAATTTTTACTTCTTTCATGATAGAGACTTCTCAAATTCTGCAGTCAAATCAGTTTCTGCCTCTTGCTTACAATAACACACATGATTGCAACTAAGGCTCACAGAGACAACACAGGTAATCCCAGAATTCCAGGTTGGTCTTATTTAGTCAATAACTTAAGCACATCCTCAAAATCCTTCTTGCCATGAAAGAAAACATTTATAGCTTCTGAGATTTAGGAAAGTGGTGATTAAGATAATCTAACCAACTTGGTTTGGAAGTCACTGAAGGGATTGAAGAACCACTTTTGAGAAGGTCTAAGAGCAAGAACGTTGGGTACTGTGTTAGTTCCCAGATTCTTCTGCTTTAGCGCTGCTCACCTGCACTTCTTGCTTACTGCGAACTTAGCAGCTATAGCTCCGCCATGATGCTCCTGCTGCTCACAGGCAGAACCCTTTAAACTGTGAGGCCAACCATCCCCCAGCCCTTCAAGGTAGATATCAAGTATTAAATCCCAGGAATGGCAAAGCTGATACTGAGTGTGAGATACCTATGAGGACACAAGACCATGTGACTCAAAAGCTATTGACAGTGGTCTGTGGAATGAGTGTGCCTAATTGTGGAAATCCAAAGTATAGGCAGTGCTTGATGGGTGATAACAGACCATTCAAGTCCAGGATGCTAAGGATGCAAAAGTCAAAGCTTAGATTCCTGAAGTTTCAGTAGGGATTGAAGACTTTTTTTTGGAAAGTGGACCATGTTCATTTAACTCCCCCCACAAAAAAAGTCCTTATGTTTTGTCCATGTACTAAGACTTTGTGTGAGACTGCGATCAAGGGCAGTGAGCAAATTTCTTTAACAAATTAAATTCTAAGGTGGCTCAACATTCAGGGTGTAGCATGAGTATCACTGGCTGTTCTTTGCCTTATTTATAATCAGAATTGGAGGGAAGAGGCAGAGTAACAAAACCTGAAGAACTTAAATTTGTTCCCCAAGAGAATCATGTATAAAGTTGCATAATGCACAAAAGATGTATGTTTAAACTACTAAAAAGAAACAATGTCATTTTCACAGGAAAAAGAAGAAAGATATATTTAGTACATCTCATAAATCATCAAAACTTCACATACTTCAGATTGAAGGCTATAAAATTTTCAACGTTTTATTTCAGAAGAAATTCCGTGGGACCATTGTTCTACAAAGGTCTCCTAGGGATTTGATAACCTCGGATTCATTTTACTATGCTACTCCATCCAAATACATAGAAACTTCTGCATTCATAGTCCAAGAGGGCCTGTCCACTGCTCCCACTGATAGCAGACTATGATATCATCCTCATGATGCTGACTTTAGGCAGCATGGGAAATATGAGTTGTGATATAACGGAGACTTTTCCTACATATCATGGGAAGGTATAAGTGGCCAGATAAGGAGCTCCTGAAAGGACAATTTTTGCAGCCAAAAGTTTAGTGGGGACCCCAGGAAAGCGATGATGCCAGATATGTGGAAAATTATTCATAAAAAAGCTGCAAGTTGTAAATTAATCCATCCCAAGAGAGTCCTTATAGGCTACAACTACCCAAGCTCTCTGGAAATCACAGCTCACCACTGTCTGTCCTGAATGTCACAGATGGAGTTATAGGCCTTAATGTTTGCCCTAATGGATTTTGGTTTTAATTTGTTTCAATTCCTTTTTATTTCATTATTTGTCCCTTTTAAAATGGCAATATTTACCTGTGTGATTGTACCTCTGGATTATGATATTCACTTTTATTTTTACAGTTTGCCTTAAATCAGCAAAGATACTTTGACTTTTGAAACAATTTGGAATCTTTCAAGCCTATGGTGAAGGAATTACTGCATTTGTAGTTGTACAGAGGATAGCCATTAGCTATTAGGCATAATAATTAATGTTATTGTTTTATTTGAAAATAAGTATTTTTTAAGGAAAAGGATTGGGTATCAAGTGGAGAAGGGGATTACTGTTCTGGATAAGCTATTATTTTAACTCAATTGGCAGTAGCAACTGAATAAAGCCCACATGTATGGGAGCCCAAGTGCGTCACAGAGGTGTGACCCAGGCTGCTACAGTTGTCCTTCCTGCCTTCTCTGCTGTGCTTCTCCTCTGCGCTGCTTCCCAGCTCCTTCAAATTTAGCATCTTTGCACTACTAGGCTCTTCCACTATGAATTTTCTGCTTGGAGTCAGGTACTTAGGATCAGAATTAAGTGAGGGAAATCTATTTTTGATAACTTCATCAGGATTTTATGAATGATATTTTAATTCTTTTCAAGAATAAGATATGCTGAGCTGCTTTAAGAAATGAGGTGCATTTGGTCTTCAGCTTCTATGATGTCATTTGAAGTGTACAGTAGCATGTTCATAAGTTCAGTGTTCTGTGGTCTGTGGACAGATGGAAACAGACAATGTTAAAACACAAAATTTAATGTTCTTTTAGTACCAAAAAATACGGGGAAAATAAGCCAGTTTTATAAGTAGAATTGATATGACCTTTAAAGATTTATTAATTTTCTTAAGAAAGAAACATTATGTATAATCCAAAACAGACTCTGGGGACAAATTTTATTTTATTTGCATAGTAATTGATTACATACATTACTTCAGAGCAAATTCCCTAGGGAAAGGCTTGAAATATATGTGTGTTCCACTTGGGTGATTGAGCGAGTACGCAAGAAAACGTGAATGAGGGTAGAAAAACAGAGCGCAGGAGGAGAAAACAGTGTCTTGGGAGACACTGACAATGGCCTGAGCCACAGAAAGCATCAAATACACCTGAGTTTGTCACTCGAGCCAGGAGGATGTGACTCACTGTCACCTTTGCTAGTCAGTTGTCCGCTGCAGGCTGGGTCTGAGATTGGGGCTGGAGGAATACTTTAGCCTGAGTAAAAGTAAAAAGTGTAAGATAAAGGAATAAATCAAATTAATTTGATTGATCAAATAGTTTGGCTTCATATATGCCAATATCTCAATAAACCCTAGTCAGTTTGTGATTGCAACATATTTTTATGAACAAGGCTAGCTAGGGGATGTGTGAAACACTAGTCATTCTGTAGTTTCTAAGTATAAGCTGTGATATATGAGATATTTAATAGCTTCTATTTATAATGTCACTCACATGAAGTTATGACCCATCCAAACCACATGGTCAGCCCTGACACTTCATAAAAAATAGTTCTTTATGATAACTCTGGAGAGAAACACTATCTTGAACAAATACCTTCTTCTACATTAGCTGTGAAGGTGGAAAAAAACTTAGTAAGTTCACTGAATAAATGGTAATTTTTCTGCTAACTTAATTTCTCAATGATCCATGACCTCAAAGAAAAACAGAAGTGCTACACTGACTACTTGTTATGCATGTAAAGAAAAATTATGGCAACAAGTTCAGCATATTTGTAATTAGCAGTCTAAAAATGATTTCGAGTTCTTATAAATAGAAAGTTCTGGCACTTTCAGAGTCTGAGCCAACAAGGATGAAGTCATTATTTGATATATTGTTAGGAAATAGGCCCTGCCCTTAAATGTGTGGTATCAAATGCAGCTGATAAGCTGCCACAGAGCCAACTAGAGTAGGAAATGAAGATATGAAAGAAGAAAGGTTCTTTCTGAGGTTACACAAAGACTGCATTGCCAATTTCTCTAGCTTCATCAGTGAACGAGACGCAACAGGGGCTCTCAGAGAGCTCTTACCACTTTGCAATCTGAATGGATTTTTGTCTGATGTTTTCTGTAAATTTATAGCGACAACGGCAAAGAGACATTTATTTACATATTCTTCTTGTCCAGAACTGAATTTTGTTTTCTCTTTAGATATTCTCTTTCCCACTGTAAAGACACAGATGAATTTGTTAAAATTCAGTGCACTCCGTTCTTAAAAACAAAAACAAAACAAAACAAAACAAAACAAAACAAGAAAACCATTGCTTCTTTTTATTTTCCTTTTAGAGACCAGAATTTTTAGGAAAGACAGAGCAGCGGCAGAAGGAAATCCCAACACTAGCACCTTCTAGGTTGCCATTTCATCAAAAAAGGACAAAATATCTCCAATTAATTAATTCCATTCTTCAGTCAGCCCTTCCCAACTGTTGGGTTTATTTTTTTCTTCCTGGCTAATCCTGCTTCTTCAGGGTTAAGGCTGTATATACTAATGAAGAAAATAAAAATGAACAGAAATTATGCAAAGCAGCTGTAGCTAAAAGTTCACATAAATAGGTTAACAAACGTATATATTGGAATTTATCTCATCCTAAAATAATCAGTTGTTTGTATTCTCATCACATAACAACATCCACTGCCACTTCTGTATCGGTAAATCTGGCAATCTTAACTTTCCTTCCAAGACCTCTCCTACTGAAAGTCTATATATTTTAACACTTATTTTTCAATATTGTGGAGGTAATCAATGTGTTAATTACTGATGCCATTTATATGTCTTCTCTTTTCTAAGTCAAACAACAGCTCAGGTCTCTAACTACTTAATTCTGTGCTCGTTCAATATAGTCATCTATTAAATGGAGAAAACAATATTTAAGTTTCAGAAGCTTTTATGAGGAAAACTAGAAATTATATCTAGAAATATGTAAACTGGATAAAATTAATTAATTATGCATAGTTAAAAGCTGTTTTGAGCATTCCTCAAAAGCTCAAAATAAGAATCAAAGGAGCCTGTCTTATTATTCTATAAAGTTCTATTGGTAGTGTTGCTTTCTCCTGTTTGAAGTAGGTTTTTATTTGGAGATTTTTATTTGCGTTCCACTTTAGATAATTTATAGAACGAAAGTGTTAACCCATTTTCTCCATTTTCCTATCTCTTTCCTCAGGGGAAAGGAATGATGGATAGGACTGTTTATGCTCTGAAGATGTTAATTACTAATAGGCAAGGTTTCATACATTTTTTATATACTTGGTACAGGGTTTTATTACGCAGCTCATGGTGATCCTCCTGCTTTCAGCTTCCTCAGCACTGGGATTGCAGGAGTTGGTCACCATGTCTGCTCTCAGTGGCCTGCTCTGCACATCTGGGGGTGGGGCCAGCATAGCCTGTGGTGTGGGCGATCAAAACTGATCCCTGATCTTGCCTAAGCAAACACTTAGTCTGCTAAGTTATCTCATTGGCCCTAAGGTTTCATTCTTCAAAGGTCATTTGCCTTTGTGTAATTTCATTCCTCTAATTCCACATTGTCAATCTTCAGAAAGGTAAAAATCCTCAAATATTTGATTATACTATATTTTTCCCACATCTTAACCAATGATAGCAGATGACTGTTATTTTAAGTCTATTTTTAAGGGCTGTCTAAGGTCCATAGTCAAATTTTGAGGAAGGCACAGAGGTACCTCGTACACCACTTGCCCTGTATGTGCATGACCTCTCCTATGATCCACATCCCCTGTCATGTGTCAGGGGATGGTACACGTGTCACAGCTGAAGAAACACCCTGTAGCACCCCAGATCTAACAACTTCGAAGTCCACTCTTGTTCATGTACACCCTATGCATTCAGAAAAACAAAGCTTTGCATATCTACAATTCGAAATGATATAGATCAGTTCTACTGTTGTAAAATTTCTTTTGTGCTCTGTATATTCACTCCCCCCTTATGAAGCCTGGGCCAGGTTTTTGTTTCCATCTCCCTAGTTTCCTCGGGTGTCGTATAGTTGAAATCAAACAACAAGCAGAATTTTTAAGTTGTTTTTCACTTAGTAACAAGTATTTAGGTTTTCTCTATTCCTTTTCATAGCTTGCTTGTCTGGATTAAAATACTTTATTTGTATATTCACATACTGAAAATCTTTTTTAACTGCTTCCTTTATTTTGTGCTATAGTCATATATATATATATACAGGTTCTTATATGAGTCTGACATTTGAACTTCTTTGCTGAAGTACTAAGCTGCACAACTGCTAGGTCGTAAAGCTACGTTCAGTTTTATGAGAAACCACCAAGTTGCTCTATACAGTGGCTGTGCCATTTGCATCCTACCCCATTGCCCCACTGTCTCCCAGTATTTCACGTTGTCCCTGGGAAGGACGCCAGACACTGCAACAGGTGAGGTGTGGCAGCCCAGCATTGTTGTGCTCTGCATTGTCCTGGTGGCCATAGCACACAGGGCAGAGTGCTAGGCTCCTACTTGTCACTTGCATATCTCCATTGATAAGCAGTCTGCTGTGGTATGTTACCCAGTTTCAATTAGGTTGATGTTTTTCATTATTTTTGAGCCTTTAGAATCTTTGGCTTATTTTAAACAACATTTCTTTACCAGTTACATTTTATAAATATTTTACTGCAGCCAGTGGCCTGGCTTTTCAGCTTAAGATAAAATTTTATGGCATGGACTTATACAAAGCATGACAAACACCTCAACAACACTTAAGAATTGAAATAGTTTGATGGAAACTCTCATGACTCTTGCTCAGGCTATATGCTCCTCTAACTTTTTAACCCACATTTTGCCCTTAGGATTGCCAAGCTGTATCTTGGTGATGAACGAATCATATCTTGGGAATCATGGACAGAGTGTTAGGATTTAAGGCAGGGATGCAAACTGAAAAAAAATTTGGATAATACACAGCCTTAGTTGCTTTTTTCTCATTGCTGAGACAAAATATCCAAAGCCCTAAATTAAAAAAGGCAAACTTTACTTACAGCTTGTGAAGGTTTTCTTCTTCACTCAGGTGGCACCAAAGCAGGGTGAGAGGATGAGGGGCAACAGCCAAGGGTGGCAGAAGCCAGCAAAAGCAAAAAGCAAAGAAGAGGTGGCTGGGGAGACTCTGCAGTTCTCCAGGTGCCTGCCTGACAAACACAAGGATCTGGGCTTGATCCCTGATACTACATGGGGTGCTGGCCCAGCCCTGCCCATGCTGTGCTGGCCACTGAACCAGGTGTGGTTGTGCACACCTGTAATCCCAGCGATGGGGAGGCTGAGACAGGAGGATCAGTGTGAAGCTGGTTCTGTAGCGAGACCCTGTACCAAAAAACCAACCGACCAAATAAATAAATAAATAAATGCTTTTTTAAAGAGAGCAGAAAGGGAAAGGCCAGCCAAATAGCTCAGTGGATTAAGGTACCTGCAAGCAGGTGCAGGGGCCAGGGATTCAAGGCCTGGGCCTGCTGTGCCAACCCCACCCTCAGGGCACACTGAGACAGCAATTATTTTTCCTTCTCTCACTTTTTCTTTAATTACTTTTTTTTTTTTTTGGTTTTCTTTTAAAACAAACATTTCCTTGAGAGAGAGTGTAGCAATAATTGAAATTATATTAGAAGCAGCACACATCTAGAAGACCAGAATGACAAGAATTCCAAACATGATTTTAGTCTTATAAAGTGTTACTCTGAGTATCCAAAACCTGTTGGAGATTCTTAGCACTACTGTCTAATTCATCCTGTGTACATACGTGCATGTATTTTTCCCTAGACAGGCTTACTAAATTTTTGCTTGCTATCTCTTTGTTGTTTAATCCTTAAGATCTTGGTTTCCATTCAGCTGTGTTATGTCTTTGCACTTTTATTTCTTCTTCTCTGTTCTTACACTAGGGAAACTATATGATATTTATACATGTAAGTCAGATTTATTTCACTTATGACTGTATCTTCAAGATATATCCACTTATAAATGAAGTCTTCTAGTTTATTATTCTTCATAGCTGAATAATATTCCATTGTATAAAAACACCACATCTTTTTCAACCATTCTTCAGATGATGGGCATTTTGGTTGATTCCATGATTTGGCTATCATCAGCCCAGCAGAGAAACAATGATGTCGCATGCCTCCTGGTAAACAGAAATAATAGAAAAATTGGATGCTTGTGAAGACTCAGCATTCAGGGATTAAGAAGGAGATGAGAAGTCTCACTTTTGGTGAAATTTCCTATCACTAGGACAATATACCCAATCATACATGTTAATAGTGAACATTTGGAGGGTTCAGTCAGCCCATTGCTGGCTGTAACCAAGGAGGAACCATCGTGGAAGAAGAGCGTGATGGAACAAGCTGTCCACTTCAAGTGTTTGGGAAGCATAGTGCAGGAAAGGAATGCCAGTGAGAGGCACATCCTCCAAAGGTGGCATAAAATGTGGTATACTAATGTGTCAACATTCTATCAAGTATGCATGAATGTGGCTTGGACTAACAATATAATAGACAGACCTTGGTGAATGATAGTAGTTGGAGCTATATGTGGATGCTATTAAAAGGAGAAACTTTGGAGACTAAAATAAATCAAGATGGACTAGTGGGGCGTGGTGGCTCACACCTGTAATCCCAGCACTCGGGAGGCTGAGACAGGAGGATTGGTGCAGGTTCGAGACCAGCCTGGGCTACAAAAGTGAGCTCAAGGCCAGCCTCAACTGCATAGCAAGACCCCGTCTCAAAAAGAC